>CM059870.1:20815619-21073119 GCA_030490815.1 Acer saccharum
TTTCGAGCAAAAGGATCTAGGTGCACGGGTGCATTGAACTGGATCACAATGAAAAGCTTTATCTAGAACCGTCAGTAGATAATAGTCTTTCATTATCAGGACAATCGGAGAGTCTATCTTAATCCTGAGATAAATGATGGACTTATGGTTGCAAGTGATATCATTTGAGTTATCAATGAGTACGATTATATCGCATAGTCTATCCTCGATAGTTTGGTGATATTCATTTGTTAATCGATAGAGGACTTCATTTATAGATATGGACATCGTGGCTCCATTTAATAAAATGAGAGTATAATATTATCATATGGATTGAGGTAATTGGATATTAAATCTCAACGTTGAGTTTTCGATAGTGTCTATTGAAAACATGGCTTCTGGACAAGTCAAAATATCCAAGTTCAAAACGTGGTCATATGAGTAAATATGGTAACTTGGAGAGTTATAGGCGGTCTATGAACTCTTGGCGATTACTGATATTAATCACGAGGATACACTATCTCCAATATGATTGTCTAGGGTATGAATGAGGAGCATCTTCCTTTTCTATCTTTATTTAAGAGTTCAGTTTTAGCTCTTTAGTGGAATGAGTTAAAATTAATGGATCGGACCTAAGTGAATCATTTGTTGATTGTGATTAGGTTATGTCTATTGAAGCTTAAATTTAGATGGCCCGCCAAGATCCCCAATCCACACGGACTTGCATGGATACTTGATATATTCTACGGACCAATTTAAGGGTCCATCTAGAATTGCATTTAATATATTAAGAATATAATTTGCACATTATTTAAGTAATGGGCTGCTCAATTATATTAATATATTAATGAAAGACATGTGGGCTTGTTTCTTTTAGTAAGAATGGGTCTGGTTCACATGTGGGCTTTTTGTTAAAGTCCAATGGATTAAATGAAATAGGAAAATAATATTAGGCCCAATCTTATATAAGTGGGGCGGCTAGGTTAATGTTTTAACCTAAAAATATTATTTTGCTTCATTTGTTTTAATTAAATAAGAATTAATTAATTTATTGATTAATTGTTTAATTAAAGAAACAAATCTTTCCTAAAAGTAAAAGACTTGTTTGATAAGCAAATAAATAAATTAGTTTTATTTATTTAATCAAATAAGGAGTCTTTTTATTTAGTCAAATAAAAGAATAAAAATAAAAGAGTTGGATTAGGGTTTGAAGTCTTAAAAGACATGTGGTTTTGGGTGCAATACAACTCCTCTTTTGTAGAGGAAAATTGCGGCAACCTAGGCAAACACACATAGAGAATTCGGCCACCCTATAAGGAAAGAAGGAAGAAATTTTGGCCACCTATATAAACATACTTATAGAATTCGGCCACCACGATGAATGGAGCTTGAGTTTTTATTTCTTTCTTCTTCTTAATTCCAAGAGAGTTTTTATTCTAAAAAGACAAAAGGGAGTGTGAAATTATTCTTTGATAGTATACTATTGCTTAATCATCAATAAGCTTGTGTATACGATATCGATCTAGGTTCACGCGAGTTTCGATCATTAGATTGAGAACTCAAAAGTGACCGGAATAATTTTTGACATTCTTTTGATTGTTTTGTGACTAACAAAGAAAAGAAAGTTTTTGTTTGGTCCATTCACAGGTTTGCAATTCAAAGAAAAGGGAGACCACGCTCCTAGGTGATCCACGTTCGTGCTCGGATTGAAGGTCTTGCGGATTACCATCGACGTAAGTCAATCGGATCACGCGACAAAAGGTAATTTACTTTGTTAATAATATGCATGTTTATTGATTAAAAGGGTTTAAGGTTCATAAAGGAAAAAATTTTAAAAGTCACTAAATTTTTTAGTCTCGCTTCCGCTGCGTGTACTACGGTATTTTTCCCTACAGTCAATAATCATGCAAAGACTAAAAATATGCAATTAAGGAATTGTCAATCAAAAGCCAATCAACATAAGTTGTCAATGAACATGGCAAGGACAATAAATGCAATTAACAAATGCAATCAATGAGTCCTACAATCAATGTCTAAATGAAACTCATGTAGACTTAGCTAGAGGGCAAAATGGTCCTAAATGCTAGCTATCAACAAACAACTCATCTCAACCAAAAATCAAAGTCTCAAACATGCTAAGAATAACATTAGGCAAAGAGACATGCATTTATTTAAAAATAAATGTTAAACCTAGGCAAACATGTCAAATATGAAACAAAAGGATCTAGAACATGTAAAGATTACCTAGTCAAGGAAATCAAGAAAACCCATGCTTGGATGATGCTTGGAAGATGCTAGATGCTCATGGGAAGTGATTTGGTTGAGTAAATGTGAGTTCTTGGGAGCTTGATATGAACCTACCAAGAGTAGTGAGACCCGGAACCAATATATGGTAACGAAGGATCGTTTTCTAATTCAAGTTTATAAAAACAAAGAAAATAAAGGACTGTGACCCATTACTTATATGGAGATAAGAACCAACGGTATCAAGAAGGTTGGGCGCTACACTCAAGAAAGAGAAAGAAGGTGAGTGATAAGTCAAGGTTTGAACGCCACAAGGTAGAACCTTGATAAGTTCATAGTTCAATGAAGAACCAAGAGAAAAAGTTCTCTCAAATAATATTTTATTCAAAAGTCTAATCTGTCAAATAATACATCAATGCATCCTTTAAATACTAGGAAAAGATCTAAACCCTAGACGATAAAAGAAAAGGAAAAAACTACTCAGCAATTAATTGCCTTACAATTAGGAAAGTAAAAGAATAAAAACTAGCAACTAGTTGACTTTGTTTGGGAAACAAATCAGTATTTATTTGGGAAATAATTAAAAAAAGGAAATATGCTAAAATTCGGAATTCTCCAACCCTAGCTTGTATCTCACACAAAAATCAGCTATTTATTAGGAAATATGCTGAAATTCGGACTCATCAGCTCAAGTCTTCGCGCAACAAACTAGATGGCCGAATTTGGGCCTTTTGTGATCTGTTATAGAGGACGAAGTCTTCATAACATCTGTAGCACTCGTCTTGGGCTTTCCGAAAACATATTAAATAGACAATCTGACTTCAGATGCTCTTTGTAGAGGCCCACAAAGTTTGGCCCGGATTTGGTCTTCAGCAACTCGAATCAGCCCATCATTAAATGCTTCTTTGATCCTTTTGGCCCCTTGTAATTGGCCCAATCGAAACATGCTATTGATCCTTTTGTGATGCTTATTGATTCTCATCAGAGATTCTCTTTCTAGGGTTTGAGTAAAAATGGGATCTTGAAAGACTCTCACTTGAAAAATATTCTCTCTCTCTAAAGTGAATTTTTTTTTTGCTCTCCAAAATGTGTGTCCAAGTGAAGAAGAAAGTAAAATATGTATATATCAGGTCTTACCAAGGAGCTCCACCGTTTATATAAGTGCACAATATATATATATATATATATAATATTTAGGTGCAGCAAAGAACAAAATGCACGTTTACATATATATATATATATATAATATTTAAGTGAAGTAAAAGACAAAAGGTGATTATATGTATATTAACACACAACAAAACGCACCGGATTTGGATCATGTAAAGAATGAAACAAAATCAAAATAATCCTGTGAGGTGAGCTCACGAGAAAGAAAGTCAAGTACTCCAATGAATTGACAAGTCAACTCAACTCATTCATCATGCATACACAACACAAACAAGCTCACATGCAACAAAAAGCACTGAATAAAATAACCTTGAAAATTCAAAAACAAAATGAATCAGGTGGCGTGTGTGACCCGTTGCTCCAACGTGGGTAGAGAAAGCTTTTGGGCGTGGGGAGCCCGTGGCTCACACGCCACCCCTTGCTAGGTGTGGCTATCATGCCACACTAAGCCGACTTCGGTCCCAATCGTTCTTCAGTCCAGTTGACCTCGAATCTCGGAATTCAATTCTGTCTTCGGAATTCAATTCTATCTTCGGAATTCAATTCCGTCTTCGGAATATTGACCCGAACTCAATCACAAATATAAAAAATTACATAACTTTCCAATTTAAGCTCGGAATTGGATTTCGGTTTCGATAAAAACACGGAATGTCCCAAATGTCTCGGAAATCATCTGAAACACATAGATAAGTCTCCGAATCACTCGGAACTAAACTAGGGACAAATCCACACACAGTTGGACTATAAAAATATGAAAAATCTCAAAATATATTTCTTTGAAACACAATGAGATTTTACCAACCATACCAAAACAAACATAAATACTAAAATGCATGAGTTGTGTGTGTGTGCACTCTAAATCTCTTCAATAAAGAGTTAAGTCAAGTGAATTACCTTCCTTGAAGCTCTTGATGTCCACAATGAGGTCCATTAACATTTGATGAGGATTTCTTCAACCTTAAGCTACCCTTACAAGTTTGAACCCCATTGTGGTTTTGTCAACGAAATAAGCTAATTAAAAAGTGAGGCATTTACACTTCTTCTCCTTCACCATCGAGAGTCATCATTGGTAGATTATATCCATCTTCCACTGCCATCCACGCACGGTCGTGAATTTGATATATGTTTGATTCCATCTTCCCTTTCCATTGGGAATAGTTCAACCCGGTAAGAAGTGGAGGCCTTGTGCTTGAAGCACCCTCGTTGCCACCACCATTTCAACCGTTTTTACTCAAAGTGTTTATGAATGAATGAAATGAATGCAAATGTATGAATGAACAAAAATCACACAAAATGCAAAACACACCAAAAAGCAAGGATCACCTATGTATATCTAGGAACCCGCTCTGATACCAATTGAAACAAATTATAGCACGGTGTATATAAAACTATCTATAAGGAGGGGGGGGGGGGGGGGGGGGGTGAATAGATTTTAAACTTATTACCCAATTTTTCATGTGAAGACAATATTACAAAATTACCCTTAACTAGATAAAGCAATAAATCAAGTATAAAACGCGGAAAATTAAATAACACTTGATTTTTACGTGGAAACCCTCACGGGAAAAACTACGGGCTAGTAAGTAAGCCACACTCGAACCTCGAATCCACTAAATTTGTAAAACGATTACAACCTAATCCCGGAAGTAATCACACACCTACCTAATCCCGGTATAAGTGAACCTAGTCCAATTTGCTTGCAATCTAAGCAACATAATCCCGGAACCTACACACAAGACTTACTTTCTCAATGAAGAGAATAACACCCTAAGTGAATTTATGAATATCCAAATGCAACATAGAGCAAGGGAAACCCTATATGCTTATCTAAGATGAATATGCAATTAGAACAATCCTAGATATTAAAACTAAATTACATGTCAAATAGTTTAGCTAATCAAGATTAAGCACAAAACCTAATTAGCTATCACAAAACAACTTCTCAAACATTCAACATACTAATCTCAAACTTGTATCCAAAAAATATAAATAACATACAAGTAATAAATTGAGATTGCTTGTTAAGAAAAACACAAAATATGTAAGATATACTGAAAAGCTTACCAAGCAAAGTATGATGAAGAATCCATGCAAAAAGACATCTAGATGATCAAAGATGATGCTAGATGATGATGATGATCATGAAAAGGTGTTTGAGTAATGAAAAATGAGTTCTTGAAATTTTTCTTGTCTTTGAAAAATATCCTAAGTATGAAATCTGAATATGAACTCTCTTAATTGACCTAAAGACAAAATGGCATATATATAGGGGGCCAAATCAAAGTGAGGTCATTTTGAGTAAGTTGCAAAGAAATGCACTGATCGGCGGTTTCAATCTGTGGCCAGGCCGTAGATTTCAACTGCCGAATGGCTCCCGTGAAAGGCAGGGGAGCAACGGCGGTTTCAATCAGTGATTTCAAAATCGCCGTTCAAACCGCCAATCAAGACGAGAAATAAAAACAATCAGGTCTAAACGGCGTTTACGATCGGCGGCCACGAAACCACCGATCCAACCGCCGATTTGATCCAGAGGCCTCTGGACTCAAACGGCGGTTTCATTCGACGGCCAGGCCGTCGATCACCTTAAAGAGGTGAAAAAAGAAGAAGCCAAGTGCATCTCCGTAGGCGGTCTTCGCGTAAAACCAAGCACATCCTAGTGCATGCGCGGACGTTTCCGAACAATATCAGGAAACGAATTGCTAAGCACAAAAACAACATCAAGGAGCAAGTGTGAAATGTGACATGTGAAGAGTATGAACACCAATGTAAGAATGCTAAGTGAGTGTGTGCAACTATCTCTTCAAGACAAGTAAGCACATAGAAATTTACCTTCGGTGCTTATCAAGACGAGGTCTTCAAAGGGCTTTGAACAATAATACCAACACCTAAGCTACCCTTACAAAGAACCCCAACATATGGTTTGTCCACGAAATGAGCCAATCAACAAATGGGAACTTACATACTTGGTGCATTAGTTAACCCAAAAGGCATAACTAACCACTCATATAAACCATTTGTTTTGAAAGCAGTTTTCCACTCATCACCTTCTTTTATCATAATTTGATGATATCGACTTTTAAGATCAATTTTAGTGAAAACAATAGAACCATGCAATTCATCAAGCATATCATCTAATCTAGGAATAGGATGTCGATACTTTACAGTGATATTGTTGATGGCACGACAATCAACACACATCCTCCATGTTCCATCCTTCTTAGGCACAAGCAATACGGGAACCGCACAAGGACTCATACTCTCATGAACATACCCCTTTTCCATGAGGTCATCAACCTGTCTTTGAAGTTACTTTGTTTCATTGGGATTACTTCTGTATGTGGGTCTATTTGGAATTGGTGCTCAGGGTACAAAATCAATTTGGTGCTCAATCCCCCTTATTGGTGGTAAACCAATAGGCATCTCTTCCGGAAACATTTCATCAAAGTCCTGCAAAAGTGAAACAACAACATTAGACAAAGAAGAGTCAATTTTGTTAGTACTAAAACAAGCCTCTTTGTACAAAAGTACAATCATTGGTTGATTTGAAAACAAAGCCTTTTTGATCTCACTCTCTCTTGCAAAAAAGCTCACTTGTTTTCTCTCTCCTTTTTTCTCATTAGCCTTTTTTTCTTTTCAACTTTTTTTTTTTCTTTTTTTGCTGTTTCAGACTCTCTCTCTTTTGAACTCCCACTCCCCTTTTTAACATCTCTCTCTTTTTTTAACCTCACTTGATCTTCATATACTTGTCTTGGGGTTAAAGGTACAAGAGTGATTGATGCAGTAAAATCTGTGTTCAATTTACTAAGAAAGTTCGTTCACTGGGATCGGCGATTTTATCGGTTAAAACCAATTAATCTAGCAAAGGTCACTCTAAATGCGAAAACTAAATTGCATAATGCTTTTCTTTGGAAAAATTGTTTAACTCTAAAATTAACCTAAATTATGATTACTTGAACTAAAAATCAAATCAACGAATAATCAAATCAAAGAATGAATATATGGGGAGATACTAGGGAATCGATGCACCTTTCTTAGACACTCAATGCTCTCAATTAGTCTCAATAAACACTTCAATAAAGTTTAGGGCTTGCTTTGATAAGCAATTAAGAATGAATCTCCTTCCCACCACTCGCACAAAGGCCATGTGTCAAGTGATAGTAACGAAATCCTTTAGAACAAAACTCTAAGCCAAATCAATGCAACAAGGCCATGCAAACATTAACTTTCAAAATCTATTAAGCTTATGATTGTGGTTTAAATGGAAAAGGCCATTCACATCTAAACCCTAATCTCATGGATAATCTAAATCACAAACTCATATCAATTGAGGCAACAAAATAATATGAATCAGTCATGTAGAGCAATTAATTCAATAGACAAGACTAAATCCCAATTGATTAACAAAAAGATAGACTAATTGATTACATAGAGTTGTCCAAAATTGGTTACATCAATCCCCTAATAAAGGTTTAGTTACACATCAATGGAGAGAACAAAAACATAGAAGAGATGAAGATAGAACCCATTATAGTGAGATACTTCTGACTTGATATCTCCGTCGTCTTCCTGCTCTCAGTAATCTTCTAATGATGGAATGAATGAAAGAATGAAAGAATAGTGGTATGAATCTCTATCTTTTTGTCTCTAGAAGTTGGCTCCCTTTTAATTTTTTCTTTCTTTCTTTTATAGGTCTTCTGCAGTTTTGAGAAGACGAAAAGGTGGACCACCGCTCAACATGCCGCTGAGTAGGCACGTGCATGGGCAGCGGAAATTTCCACCTCAACCTTCTGGAATGGGTCGTTGGATGGGATGCTTGGGAGGCACTTGCCTCCTGAGCGGCATGGGCCGTGGAAAATGGCCTTCCTCGAACGCCTAGTGCACCGCCGACGGTGCACATGCATGATGAGCGGCATGGGCCGCGGTAAATAGGACTTTTTACCCTTTCTGCATCTTTTGACTCCATCAACCCCAAAATAAGATCCGATCATCATTTTTATGGAAAGAGACCTGCAAAGACTTAACAAACACATCAACCCACCAAAAGGATCCAAAAAACAAGCATAAACAAAGGCAAAAAGGGCAAAATATAAGCATAGAATTAGACTGATCAAATACCCCCAAACCTATCTTTTGCTAGTCCTCGAGCAAAACCAACATTCCTAAACTGAAAAAACTAAATCCTAATAAAGCCACTTTCGCAGGGAACGCGATAGCATTGAGCACATGCTACAAGCCTTTAAACCTCTAGGTGTCCCTAGTAGGAGGAGTGTTGTCTCCTGAGCGGTACATGCCGCGTGAAACTCTACAGGCATCAGGTCTTTACTTACCGCTGGCCATGCACAATGCCACTTGAGCGGTCTAGGCGGCGAGCCATTCCAGAATGTGGAAGTTGCTCGTGCCGCGGCTCGTGCATGTGCATCTTGAGCAGTCCCTTGAACGGTATATTTTCCAGGAAGTCAGGTCTCTCATTAACCGCGGCCCATGCACTGTCCTCTTGAGCGGTCTAGGCGGCGAGCCATTCCAGAATGTGGAAGTTGCTCGTGCCGCGGCTCGTGCATTTGCATCTTGAGCGGTCCCTTGAGCGTTAATTCCCAAATTCGTGCAGTTCTAACCTAGTTTGATCAAGGCAAACAAACACACACATAAAACATATCTGCTTTCAGCTCAACACAACTGGAAATCTCGATTCCCCCAAACCTCGATTGAATAATATTCTTCACCAAACAGACGACTCACACTAATTACTGACTCAAATGAATCTAAAGAAAAATAAAGAAAAATAAACGAAATAAAAAAAATGTTACTTAGGTGGGTTGCCTCCCACCAAGCGCTTTATTTAGCGTCTAGGCAAGATGTGTGAGAGCTCTACGGCTCTATAAGCACGGAATCCTCCAATCGAATATCAGTTCCAAAATCCTTAATGTAAGGCTTTACCCGATGCCCATTTACCTTGAACTTGTTGCCATTCTTCTCGTTATGCACTTCTACAGCTTCGTGGGGAAAAACTTGCATGACCCTGAATGGTCCAAACCATCTAGACCTCAACTTTCCGGGGAAACAGCTTCAGCCGGGAGTTGAACACCAGCACTTGTATACCGGGACGAAGGTCTTTATGCACTATCATCTTGTCATGTATCAACTTAGTCTTTTCCTTGTACAGTTTTGCACTCTCATACGCTTCCAAGCGAAATTCTCGAGTTCACACAGCTGAAGTTTCCTCTCCTCACCGGCCTTGTCATAATCAAAGTTCAACTTCTGACTGCCCATAAGGCTCTATGCTCGAGTTCTACTGGAAGGTGACACGCCTTCCCAAAGACCAACCTATATGGACTCATCCCAATAGGTGTCTTGAAAGCTGTCCTGTAGGCCCACAATGCATCATCTAACTTCAAGCCCAATCCTTTCGAGTGGAATTAACAGTCTTCTCTAGGATACTCTTTATTTGTCTGTTGCTGACCTCAACCTGTCCTGAAGTCTGTGGGTGGTATGGTGTAGCAACCTTATGCCTTACACCATATTTCTTCAAAAGTGCAGCAAAGGATCTGTTGCAAAAATGCGTACCTCCATCGCTAATGATAGCTCTAGGGTCCCGAATCTTGCAAATATCGTCTCCCTCACAAATTTCACCACAGTTTGACCATCATTATTCCTTGTGGCCTTTGCTTCTACCCATTTTGACACATAATCAACCGCTACCAAGATGTAACTATAACCACAAGATGGTAGGAATCGTCCCATGAAATCTATGCCCCAGACATCAAAAAGCTCTATTATCAAATCTCCAGATAAGGGCATCTCATTTCACTTACTTATGCTCCCCGTACGTTGGCATCTGTCGCATGCCAAATAAAATCGGACTGTATCTTTATGTAACGATTCCTAGAAGAATCCAGATTGCAACACTTTCAAGGCTGTCTTTCTTGCACCAAAATGTCCTCCACATTGCAGCTCGTGACAAAATTTCAGAATGTCTCTCTGCTCTGACTCAGGAACACATCTTCTTATCACAGAATCAGGACCGTGAGTGTACAAATAAGGGTCATCCCAAAAGTATTTTTTCGCTTTTGTAATGAACCTTTTTCTTCCTTGTGAGTTCAATTCCTCTGGGACTACCCCACTTACCAAATAGTTAACCAGATCAGCATACCATGGTTCACTATCCTTCACAGCCAACAATTGTTCATCCGGAAACTTCTCATGCAATGGCAATATGTCTACTTCATCCGGATTTGCCTGTACTAACCTGCTTAGATGATCAGCAACCACGTTCTCACTACCTTTCTTGTCTCGTATCTCCAAGTCAAATTCTTGTAGCAGGAGGATCCACCGAATCAATCTAGGTTTGGCATCCTTTTTCTGAAGAAGATGACGAAGGGCTGCATGGTCTGAATATACAATGACTTTGGCGCCCACCAAGTAAGTTCGGAATTTCTCCAATGCAAAGACTACTGCGAGAAGCTCCTTTTCAGTTGTTGAGTAGTTCAATTGAGCGTCATTTAAGGTTCAAGAAGCATAGTATATTGCGTGCGGAACCTTATCTACCCGCTGCCCCAAAACTGCTCCGATTGCATAATCCGAAGCGTCACACATCAATTCAAAGGGCAATTCCCAATTAGGTGGAATTATTACTGGTGCGGTGGTCAATGCACTCTTCAAAGTGTTAAAAGCTATCATGCACTCTTCGGTCACCTCAAACTTAGTTTCTTTTTGTAGAAGCAAACATAAGGGCCTTGTTATCTTCGAAAAGTCCTTTATAAATCTTCTGTAAAAACCTACATGCCCAAGAAACGACCGCACATCTTTCACGGATTTTGGAGGCTGTAAACTACTGATCACCTCCACCTTGGCTTTGTCCACTTCAATTCCTCTTCTTGAAATTACATGTCCCAGAACTATCCCTTGTTGTACCATGAAGTGGCACTTTTCCCAGTTCAACACCAAGTTGTTCTCCTCGCATCTCTTAAGGACTAAGGTAAGGTTGTGCAAACACAAATCAAATGAATCCCCAAACACTGAGAAGTCATCCATGAATACCTCAATGATCTCTTCCAACATATCTGAAAATATTGACATCATACACCTCTGAAAAGTACCTGGTGCATTGCAGAGACCGAATGGCATCCTTCTGTATGCGAACGTCCCAAATGGACAAGTGAAAGTAGTTTTTTCTTGATCTTCTGGTGCGATAGCTATCTGATTGTAACCTGAGTACCCGTCAAGGAAACAATAGTGACTGTGCCCTGCCAATTGCTTAAGCATATGATCTATGAATGGAAGAGGGAAGTGGTCTTTTCTAGTAGCAGTGTTCAGCTTCCTGTAATCAATACACACCCTCCATCCTGTCTGAAGCCTCTGTGGAACCAACTCATTCTGCTCATTGCGAACCACAGTAATACCTGATTTCTTAGGAACCACGTGAATCGGGCTGACCCACTTACTGTCTGATATGGGATAAATTATCCCCACTTGTAAAAGTTTCAGGACCTCTTTCTTCACTACCTCTTTCATTATCGGATTTAATCTCCTCTGGGCCTCTCTTGACGGTCTAGACTCTTCTTCGAGAAATATCTTGTGCATGCAAATTGTTGGACTGATTCCCTTGATATCTTCAATTGACCATCCTATAGCTGACTGATGTTTCTGTAGAACCCCAATGAACCTTTCTTCCTCAGTACTCTGCAATTCTGAAGCAACAATTACCGGGTATGTCTCATTCTCACCTAGATACACATACTTCAGAGTTGTTGGTAACTCCTTGAGCTCCAACTTTGGTGGTGGATCATTGACAAAACTGACAGTTGAAACCTGGAAGTCTTCAACTTCTTCTTCAGCTAGTTCAGAACTATCTTCAGTCATGTCGTCTTGATCATCCCAATCCCAATCTTCCAAATCTTCATCCTTGAAAACTCCATCAACCCCAGGGTCTAAAACCTCGATGAATGAACAATCATCAGCTCCGGCGGGATATGATGATGCTTCAAAAAGTTTGAACTCCACTGTCTCATCTAACACTGTCATTGAAAGTTTTCCATTCTGCACATCAATAAATGTCTTTGCTGTTGCCATGAACGGTCTACCCAAAAGAACAGGTCTCATGTTAGTCTCTTTACTCACATCCTCCATGTCTAATACCACAAAATCAGTAGGAATAATAAGTTTCCCAACTTGGACCAGAACATCTTCAACATGCCCTCTCGGATATCTTACTGAACCATCTGCTAACAGAAGTGACATTGTTGTAGGCTTCAACTCATTTAACCCTAGCTGCTTGTAAATAGAATAAGGCATCAAATTAATACTGGCACCTAAATCTAGCATTGCTCTTTCAAGTTGGGTACCTCCTACCGTGATATTGATGCAGAAACCACCTGGATCTTTCAGCTTGGGAGGAAGTTCCTTCTGCAAAACTGCACTAGCACTGCCTGCTATATATTCCTGATGATTCGGCCCAAATTTCTACCTGTTGGTGTGAAGGCTTTTGAAAAATTTTGCATATGCAGGCATCTTTTCTATCATCTCAAGTAAAGGCAAGTTCACATGTACCTTGGAAAGAACATCAAAAATCTCTTTGAAAGCCTTGCTGAGCTTGTCCCTTTTAAGCCTCCCAGGAAAAGGAATTGGTGGAACATATGGAGGGGGTGGAATATAAGGATCCGATGACTTGTGTAAAACTGAGGTTTTCTTGGGTGTCTCTACCACTACCTCTTCTTCTGCTTTAGCCTCCTTCTCACTTAACTCCTCTGATCCCTTGGTGTCCTCTTTCTTTTGCCCTCTAACAACTTCAGTGTCTAACACTCGCCCACTTCTCAACACAGTCAATGCCTTGGCTTGCTCTGATTGACTAGGAAACCTTCCTGGTTCATTCTTGCGAACTGCGTCAACAATTTGCCCCATCTGTGTTTCTAAATTCTTAATGGATGCCTCAACGTTGTTAAATCTCTAATTTGTATCACGTGAGAAGCGCTCTGTATTCTCAACAAGGGATGTCACAATTTCTTCCAAGGATCTCTTCTTCGGCTGATAGGTGGTATTGTCTCTATTTGCAGCATTGTTCCATTGTTGAGGTTGACTATTGGAACCTTGACCTTGGTAAGTGCCTCTATTGTACCCTCCTTGATTTGTTCCCTGAGTGTTCTGTTGAATGAGCTGATGACTATTAAGAGCAGTGTTAGGGTCAGAATAAGATAAATTTGAATGATTACGCCACGCAGGATTGTAGGTATTCGAGTAAGGATCGTTTCTTCCTCTTTGGTAATTGAAAGCTTGAACCTCCCCTATCTCAAATGGTATCCCATCTCCATCTTGCACTGAATTCACCCCTAACTGCTGTTGAGCCCTATTCGAGTTTTGGGCCATCATAGCTTGTACTTGCTTAGCTAGATTCGCCATCTGAATTCCACCCCAGTTGTCTGGTTGACCTCATACTTACCTCCCTTTCTGACCATTGAACTTCTATGCTGGGAGTTTAGAGCCAAAGTTTCATAGATCTCAGCAATCTCTAAAGCAGACTTCCTGGTAATGATACCCCCACAAGCGTTGTCAACAATGTTTTGTGTGAAAGGTGTCAATCCATCATAAAAAGTGTGGACCTTGTACTCCTCTGTCACCATGTGAGAGGGAATTTGATCTAACAGCTCCTTATATCGCGACTGCTTCATGGAACGACTCACCATCTTCTTCACCGAAACTAGCTATCTTGATCCGGACTTCTTTTGCTTTTGAAGCAGGGAAAAATCTGTTGAAGAATGCAGTGCACACGTCAACCCATGATCTCAAAGATCCTGCCCTTACCGAATTGTATCACTTGATGCCCTTGTCTTTCATACAACACTGAAAACACCTCATCCTTAACTGCTCTTCTGTCAATCGGCCCATCGGGAAATTCCCTACGGTAGCTTGATAGTCCTTCATAAACTGGAGGCAGTCTTCTGTTGCCAAACCGTGAAAAGATGGCAGCATATTTAAATGGCTACCCCTCAACTCATAACTCCTGGCTACGGCATCTAACACAATTGGTTGAGGTTGGTCTCCCAGCATAGGCTGTCCAGACTCTCTCATTAGTCTGATATCATCTTCTAGTGCACGTCTTGGAGAACCCGGTGTATTGTCTCGAACTTCCTGTCTATTCTGAACACCTTGTTCATCATGAACTTCTCTTTCAGCTCGAATAACCCGGTCACGTTGCTCACCGTGATCACCCATGTCCTCAACTAAAGGATCTAACTCTTCAAACTGTCTAGCAACCCAGCCTACTCGGTCAATCTCGTCGTTAGCAGGGATCAGAATACCTCCAAGCGAACGACGTCCGTTCATACACCTGTAAAACCTGAAACACCAAAAACACAACTACCACGAAGTAAGATGAAATAAGAGAATAACTAAAAACTAAAATAAAATCTAACGACACACACTACCTAACCTAAACTAACTAGATTCAACTAATAGAATCTATACCAATCCCCGGCAGCGGAGCCAAAATTGATGCAGTAAAATCTGTGTTCAATTTCTAAGAAAGTTCGTTCACTGGGATCGGCGATTTTATCGGTTAAAACCAATTAATCTAGCAAAGGTCACTCTAAATGCGAAAACTAAATTGCATAATGCTTTTCTTTGGAAAAATTGTTTAACTCTAAAATTAACCTAAATTATGATTACTTGAACTAAAAATCAAATCAAAGAATGAATATATAGGGAGATACTAGGGAATCGATGCACCTTTCTTAGACACTCAATGCTCTCAATTAGTCTCAATAAACACTTCAATAAAGTTTAGGGCTTGTTTTGATAAACAATTAAGAACGAATCTCCTTCCCACCACTCGCACAAAGGCCATGTGTTAAGTGATAGTAACGAAATCCTTTAGAACAAAACTCTAAGCCAAATCAATGCAACAAGGCCATGCAAACATTAACTTTCAAAATCTATTAAGCTTATGATTGTGGTTTAAATGGAAAAGGCTATTCACATCTAAACCCTAATCTCATGGATAATCTAAATCACAAACTCATATCAATTGAGGCCACAAAATAATATGAATCAGTCATGTAGAGCAATTAATTCAATAGACAAGACTAAATCCCAATTGATTAACAAAAAGATAGACTAATTGATTACATAGAGTTGTCCAAAATTGGTTACATCAATCCCCTAATAAAGGTTTAGTTACACATCAATGGAGAGAACAAAAACATAGAAGAGATGAAGATAGAACCCATTATGGTGAGATGCTTCTGACTTAATATCTCCGTCGTCTTCCTGCTCCCAGTAATCTTCTAATGATGGAATGAATGAAAGAATGAAAGAATGGTGGTATGAATCTCTATCTCTTTGTCTCTAGAAGTCGGCTCCCTTTTAATTTTTTCTTTCTTTCTTTTTATAGGTCTTCTGCAGTTTTGAGAAGACGAAAAGGCGGACCACCGCTCAACATGCCGCTGAGTAGGCACGTGCATGGGCAGCGGAAATTTCCACCTCAACCTTCTCGAATGGGTCGCTGGATGGGACGCTTGGGAGGCACTTGCCTCCTGAGCGGCATGGGCCATGGAAAATGGCCTTCCTCGAACGCCTAGTGCACCGCCGACGGTGCACATGCATGATGAGCGGCATGGGCCGCGGTAAATAGGACTTTTTGCCCTTTCTGCATCTTTTGACTCCATCAACCCCAAAATAAGATCCGATCATCATTTCTATGGAAAGAGACCTGCAAAGACTTAACAAACACATCAACCCACCAAAAGGATCCAAGAAACAAGCATAAACAAAGGCAAAAAGGGCAAAATATAAGCATAGAATTAGACTGATCAGTGATTGGCCTTTTATTGAGTACAAAGGAGTATCTATTGGTGTATCCATCGTAAGTCACATGTCTATCAAACTGTCATGGTCTTCCCAAAAGGATATGACCCGCATTCATTGGTACCACGTCACAAACAGCAACACCTGTTTATTCACCCTAACTTCCCCACTATCATTCAACCATTGTAGCTTATAAGGTTTTGGGTGCTTTAAAGTTGTCAAATTCAATTTTTCCACCAAAATAGTGCTAGCCACATTAGTACAAATCCCCCCGTCAATAATCATACTACATACCTTATCATTAACATGGTAGCGGGTGTGAAAAATGTTATCACGTTGTACCTCATCATCTTCCTTGGCTTGAGCACTAAGAGCTCTTCTTGAAACCAAAAGCTCTCCACCCACCGCATATTCTAAGTCACTTGCATCCTCCAAAGGTGGCATGGACTCATCATCAAATTCACCCTCAGATTCGATACCACCATCATCCTTCAAAACCATTACTCTCTTGTTTGGGCATTGTGATGCAATATAACCTGCTCCCAAACACTTAAAGCACTTAATGTCACGGTTTCTAGAAGGTTGAGAATCTGATTTAGCTTGATTTAATGTGCCTCTGGCCTTATGATCTTTGAAATGTTTAGCCTTGGCCTTGAAACTAGGCTTGTCCTTCCTCTTGCTCCAATTCGGTTTCTATGGTGATGAAGAACCTGAATTTTGCCCAACCCGTGTGGAACCCTTCCTCTTCAATTGTTGTTCCACTTTAATGGCCATGTGTACCATGTCAGTCAATTCAACATAATGTTGCAACTCCACTACATTTGCAATGTCTCGGTGTAGCTCATTTAGAAACCTAGCCATAGTCGCCTCTCGGTCCTCCTCTACATCAGCTCGAATCATGGCTATCTCTATCTTACACACTTAGACCCCTGAGTAAGAGTTTGCAATTTTTGAAACAAACCCCTATAATAGTGACTTGGAATGAATCTCCTCCTCATAACAGTTTTCATCTCCTCCCATGTCTCAATAGGTCTTTCTCCATTCTGTCTCCTACTGACAATCAGTTGATTACACCAAACAATAGCATAATCAATGAATTCTATGGCTGCCAATTTCACCTTCTTCAATTCGGAATATTCCTGGCAATCAAACACCAACTCTATTCTTTTCTCCCACTCCAAATAAGCTTGATTTGTTCCCCAAATTAAAGGGTTGATTTGTTTCCAGATTTAGCCTTCCAAATAGGAAGCAAGTCAATAGTTGCTTGTTTTAGTTTTTTTCCATTTGTAAGGCAATTATTGCCCATTTTAGTTTTCTAATTGTAAGGCCTTAATGGCCGAATATCTTGTTTCCTTTTTTTAGAGATAGGCGTGTAGCGTTTCTTGTCTTTTAGGGTTTTAGTTTATAAGGATCCGAATGGATGTAATATGAGGCAGACTTGATTTGAATGAAAATTGAGAGAATTTTCTCTTTTTTTCTTTGAGAACTAATTGTAACTTATCAGATTTCTCTGTGGCATTCCTCCTTGACTTATCAATCGAGTATTCCATCCTTGATTGTGGCGCCATCCTTTATACCAAGGTTCACATCTCGTTATAGGTGTTGGGTCGCGATTTCCATCCGAACCAGAGGTTAGAACTATCTTAGGCATCAATCTTGATACAATCGACGAGGTTCGTATCAAGCTTCATCACTGGGCAAGGCTTTTACTGCTACAAGGTGATGCCATTTGGTCTCAAAAATGCTGGAGCTACTTACCAGCGTTTGGTGAACAAACTATTTAAGCAGCAGATAGAAAGGTCTATGGAAGTCTATATTGATGACATGATCACCAAGTCCCAGATGACCAACCAACACCCCGAAGATTTTCACCAAACCTTCCAAGTAATAAGGGAGAACCAGATGAGATTAAATCCGGCTAAGTGTGCTTTCGGGGTAGCAGCAGGAAAGTTTCTTGGGTTTATGGTATATGAGAGAGGAATCGAGGCTAACCCCGGGAACATCAAGGCCATCATGGATCTTGAATCCCCCACTACCCTCCAGCAGACACATGGATCGACTGGCAGGATAGCATGAAATTTCCCTCAATGTAGTAGTGAAATATACCTAGAGGATGGTGAATAGGTATAGGCTCCAAATTCTTCCAATTAAAAATAATGCGGAAAATTACAAGACAAATGCACACTTGAATAGATTTAGCAAATGAATTGAATTAACTAAGACAAGAGTTAATCAATTTACAAGAAGTGCAATCAATGTAATATATGGAAGATAAAGGAAAGTAAAGCAAAATTGAACACAATGATTTTAACGTGGTAAAACCTCAATGAGGAAACATCCACGGGTTGATACCACAACCACCGGCGAAGCAATCCACTATGTGAAAAAGGACTTACACACTCAAGCTATCACTCATGATATCCGCTCAAGCTATCAACTCCTAATCTACCCTCGGGCTAGTGAATCACCAAGCCTACTTCCTATCCGAGATGTGTCCTACACCTCTAGAAAGCAACTTCCTATCCAAGACGCTCACGTCTCTAGGAAGATTTCTTGCTTGCCTATCCGGATCCTCCCGACCCTAGACAAGACTTCCTTGCTTGATTATCCGAGTCCTCCCGACTCTAATCAAGGCTCCCTTGCTCTATCCACAAAGCTTCACTCACTTTGCTAGAGACTTCAACCTAATGCAAGGCTATGATCTAAAGTGATGCAAATGATGCAAGCACAATCAAATTAAGCTAGATGATCAATCAAGCAAAATGTACATGTTCAAAGATAGTCTAGAATATGATTTCAACACACAATCACAAAAGTTATCTAGAAATCAAGACATGCAAATCAATAAGAACAAAGGTATCAATATTCAATTTAGCACACTAAAAACCTAGTTCTTAGATCATGAAATAAAACATAGAAAATAACATGAAGCACATCACTCATATATTTTCTAGAATCAATTTCATGATAGTTCAAGTTTAGCACATAAATGTTCAAGACTAATTACAAAGCTAAAACTCAATTAACAAATGATCAAATAACCCTAGCATGTGATCTAACATACTTCTTAACAAATTTCATCAATCAAATGGAAAGAATCAATAGTTGATCAAAAATGAAATTGAAAAAGAAGAAGTTGAAAATCAAATACTGACCACGGACTGGAAATGGACCAGCTGAGAAAAATGCCGAAGTCAACTGCCTCTGGAAATGCTTGGGGTTTGTATCTCTCTTCGAGACCAACAATTTTGGTTTTTGAATCAAATGATTTCGAGTTCGTATGAGAGAGATATGATCAAAACAAGTAAATAAAAATTGTTGAAAAACTGATGCGGGAAAAATGAAGTGTTCTTCAAAAAATTGCATAAGTGTGGAGGGAAGGAGGTTTGATTAAAAGGAGGGAAAGGGAGAGAATTTCCAAGCAAATCACGTGCTGCCATGTCAGCACCCCGTGGGGGGCACGTGGGGCCCACGGGAGCAGAAGGCTCCCTTGCCCGTGGGGCCCACGGCCTCCCACACGGGCTGGCCAAGTGGCCACACGTGATTTGCACACCTCTCGTGCGCTCCCTCGGTTCGTTGCCCCATATCTTGAGCATCCGACCTCCGATTTCGAATCCGTTTTCGGATTACGAACCGTGACTCCCTCACGCACGACTACGACTACTCAAATTTGAAAAATGGTTGAGAAATCATCTCGGAATCCGATGATAAAATCAACACAACAAATGAGAACGAAAAGTAGCATAGTCAACTTGTTTGGACTCGAAACCTTATGAATGAGTAACCGCAACGACCGAAACTCGATAAGGCATTAAATAAGATCATGTTCAAGTCCTAAACACAAAATACGAAAACAAATAAACACATATTCACACAAACATGCCATATCAAAGAGATAGTCACAAAGCATGCAATTTCACAATGTTTGTCAATACAAGATCAATGCATGAGCATGCTATGAAGTGTGTGAATGTGTTATACCAAATGTTTGAACCACGATGCAGGGACACACATGTATGAATTGTGTGTGTGTGCGCTAACGCCTTGCAAGAGGGTGGAAGTCAAGTTTTACCTTTGACGATTTTCACCTCATGAAGACGACTTTTGCACTAGATGTTGCTCTTCACTCTTTGAGCTTCCTTTCTTCAAATAATGTCCTAAGCAACAACTAATACAATCATAGAGTGTTTTGCAATGGAATCAAGCCAATACAAATAGTGAACCTTACAATCTCCCCCTTTGGCTATTCCATTGGCAAAAACACTCAACCTCACCATACAATGTTTCACTCAAATAAACTCAAGATGATAGCATACTCTCAATCTCACATTACAAAGAAATTCCTAGACTAAAAAAAAACTTCAAGTCTTCAAGAATCCCTCTTTCGGTCTTCAAAGTACCTATGAGAGAAAATAGCAACCAAACAAGAGATCTTCTCTAAAGAAGAATGGTGAGTTATTTAACCAAACAACAAACATAGAAGATATCCCTTATCTCATACACAAATGCATTATCTCAAGTGAATAAAATATGTTCATATTAAAGCATTCCCTTAGTTTCCCAATTTCCAAGAACCAACTATCCTTAACATTGTCAAGAAAGAATTCTTTCTCCCCCTTAAGACAAAGTCACAATTAAGCACAAAGAGGAATAAGATTCACACAATTGGAACAATTTCCACACAAGGTGTGAAGTATACAAAAACTCCCCAATATCAAACATGGTGAGGTATACATTTTCTCCCCCTTTTTGTCAAGGAATAGACAAGGGACAGAAGAGATAAAGAAAGAGATATTAAGCAAACAAATCGTATAGAAAGCGAAAGTTGAAGAAACTAAAGCTCCCCCTTAACATATGCTCCACACATTATCAACAAGTAGATTTGTTCACAAGGGACATCACACAATCACACAATCAAGCAATACGAGAAAATATTTCATAACTTGTCAAAGTTCAAGAGAGAATCATAGATTTTCATTAATCTCTCAAAAATATTCTCACATTGCTAATGAATCAAGCACATAAGCAAAGTGTGTGTGTGTGTGTGAATGCTTCTCAAATATATAGTAGGAGTAATTGTGATATCAACATGCAAACTCTATCCACACCTATCCATCTAAAGCCTTTCCAAAAATAGGGCAAACCGATATTCATCCGGTTTTTGCTTTTAAAATGAATAGATATCAACATATGAGCGTGTGTGTGCATGTGGCTCGTTTTCCCCGTTTCTATTTGTCAACCCGAGCTATTTCACAATTCTCAACTATACACCAATAAGCCTTTTATTTTTCATTTCTTTTAGGCTTAGAATCAAAGAATTTTTTTTTTTTTTTTTTAATGATTCATTTCAACACTTCTTTGATTTTACTAACAAAAACATATACTCCTCATGGTGGCTTTCATTCATCACAATGGCGTAGCCCTTTCCTACATTGGGTGGCTTCACAACCAAGGTGTGTAGCCCTTTCCATGAGGGTGCTCGTTGATTACTATGTAGTGCCGAAGCAAAATGGATACATACCATAGGTCATCTATCATGTACTTAACAATAAACTTCTAGATGCATCCATTATCTACACATATTCAACCACAAAAACTCAAAAACTAAAACATACAAGAGAAGCATTAGTGCACTTTTCAAAAATAAAATTTTTCAAGCTCAAGTGCATGATCTAAAAGCAATAAAAGATACTTGTTAAAGATCATTACTTCTCAAGTGAGTAGCTCTTAAAGACAATGATATACAATTAAAGTTTTGCTCATCAAGCCACTCACAATCACACAAAGACATCAATCAACACAAATCATGCCAATGGACATTCTAAGAGTTTTAAACCTCTCTTTGTCCAAGGGCTTAGTGAACAAGTCCGCAAGTTGATTTTTAGTAGGCAAATGCTCTAGAGTAACAATAGAATGTTCAACTAGATCTCTAATGAAATGATGCCTAATGTCTATGTGTTTAGTGCGGGAGTGTTGAACCGGATTTTTAGAGATGTTAATGGCACTTAAGTTATCACAATAAAGTGCCATTTTTCCTTGTTATATCTCATAATCCTTAAGGATTTGTTTCATCCAAAGTAATTATGTGCATGCACTTCCGACCGCAATCATACATACAATAACACATATCATGATTAAGATCAATGTGAACAATTATCATCAAAAGATCTTAAACTAGCAAATGTCAAAGAGGACCATATAAACACTATACTAGTTCTCAATTATGACATGCTTCATGAATGTGATACAAACAATGAGTTGATAGATGAAAAATCAAGTAAGCAAGCAATATGATATAGAGATACCTTCGCAAGCTATTTTCACCAAATACAAAGCCTTCACCCTTTTTATGAGTCCTCTTGGCTTGTAAGTCCTCATGACTACAAGTTATAGGTGTGTCGATCCCAAGAGATTAAAGACAATGTAATCCAACTCAACCAAACAAAAAATTACTTTCTTTAAAAGTCATAACATGATTGTTACCATATAGATATCATAAAAACAACTTCTCAAAAAGTTAATCAATAGATTTCGACTATCATAGCAAATATGTGAGATAGCTAAGTTCATGTCAAGTTATATAGAAACAAAGCTAGATAGCTAAGTTACTTAACAACTTGACACTAATCTTAAAGCTAACTCACATGTGCAATCTTACACTAATGGTAAGAGCACTCACCCTTGACCCATTTGGTCTTGGGTGCACTAACACATAAACCATCATGATCATTTCTCATGGCAATAGAACATCTAGAAGATAAATCATCAACTATCTTCTTTATAAAGATATTACTCATATTAAACACATCATTATTGCCATTAACAAAGATATCATCAAGACTATGAATATGATCATGTGAAACACTCTTTTTCAACCAAATCTTCTTGACATTCTTCTTGACATGATTGTCATTAACATGCACAACATTCAAAGAGTTATCATTAGAAACATGTTTAGAAGAATGACTAGGAACATTTTTCACATCATAATTTTTAATCCAAGCTTTCTTAATATGTTCCTTTACAAGATTATTGGCAATGTGCACAAGATCCAAAGGCTTCTTGGTAGCTATGTAAGTGCTCTTCTTATGAGACACTTTGGTTTGTTTGCCTAATTGACAAGGTTTACAAACACTTTCTAGCTTACTACCAAGACTAGGTAGACCTCTAACAATGCAACCTTTTTCAAGCTTATTTATGC
This sequence comes from Acer saccharum, assembly GCA_030490815.1. NCBI lineage: Eukaryota > Viridiplantae > Streptophyta > Magnoliopsida > Sapindales > Sapindaceae > Acer > Acer saccharum. The sequence goes on from CM059870.1 coordinate 20,839,006, forward strand.
CCTTAAAGTTCATGTGGCCCAAACGTTGATGCCACAAATCAAGCTTGTTGCACTCATGTGTCATGTTGCAAGTTAAAGGGTCTATCTCAAGACAATAGCAATTGTCTATAGACCTTTTGACTCTTAGGACAACATTGTCCTTTTTATCAATTATTGTGCACACATCAATTATTGTGCACACATCTTTGTTAAAGCTAACTTCTTTATAAATTTCACACAAGTGAGTAATGCTTATCAAGTTAGCTTGTAACCCATCAACAAACAAAGTGTTTCGAAGTTTAGACAATCCGGGGATACATATTGTTCCCTTGCCTAGAACTTTCCTTTTGGTACCATCACCAAAAGTGACCCATCCTCCATCCTTTAAAACAAGATTCTTAAAGAACTCTTTGTTCCCGGTCATGTTCCTAGAGCAACCGCTATCTAGGTACCAAGAATAGGAGGAGTTGGCCCTTAAAGCATATTGTGCAACTAGACATTTTGGAGTGTCCTTTCTAACCCATACACTCTTCACAATACGCCTCTCACTCTTACTACTAACAAGCTTTGACTCAATGTTAGACTTTTTAACATGCACCTTGACCTCATTGGTCACATTTTCAAAAATATCAAGCAAAGCATTATCAACTTTCTTATGCATAGTAGAGTGAGGCACAACACAAGATTTAGCAAGCAAGTCATCAACAACTTTTTCAACAACATGCTTTTCCAAGGTCTTCCTAGGTCTATTTCTATATCCATACATGGATGATTGCCTAGGTCCATTCAAAGACATATCATGAAAAGCATTATCAAATTCGCATTTTCGAATGTATTCAAAACACCTAGGCCGAATATGTCCTACCATATTACAATGATGACAAATAGGTATGAATTTGAGAATTTTACCATTTGCATTTGCTTCCATAGCATTTGGTCTTCTCACAATTTTACCTCTTTGAAGAGCAACCCTTGGTGCTTCACCTCTTCCATTTGAGGTTGATGCTTTTTGAATTTGATCTTGTTGAGTTCTTCCATTGAACTTCCTTGTTGATGTAGAGGCACCTCCGGTAGCTTTCATAGCTTTACCTTGAGTGAGTGTACCTACATTTGTTTCAATGCTTGCTTTGACAAAAATAGATTTGTTAGATGAAGGAGTCTCCTTCTCATTGATATAACCAAAACCTCTTTTGTCACATGGATGCTTTCCACTTTTAATGAGGGTTTCAACTTTGTTAGAACTAGATGACATCTTGCTAATCATCCTATTAGCCTCATCAAGTTTCTCACGAAGCATCCTAATTTCAATGGCATATTTTTCCGCTATGTCATCACTAAACATAACATCTTTACGTGATTTATCAAGCCATTGTTCATACTTTTTCTCTTGATTTAAATGCTCAATAAGTTTACATTTAAGCACTTTCTCAAGTTTCTTAGCATTAACAAGAGAACAATCTCTTTGCTCAATTTCTTGCTTCAAGATGCTAAGTCTATCATTGCTATCTTTTAGATTCAATTCTAGACTTAAAATCTTGTCTTTAAGTTCATTGAATTCTTTTGAGCCAAGACCATGATTATCAAGCTTCTTATTGAGGGACACATTGACTTTAGACAAGTGTTCATTTTCAAGAATAAGATCATTGATCTTTTTCTCATCCAAGTCAATAGGTTCAACAAAAGAAGCCACATAGGAACACAATTCCTTAATCATGATTATCACAAATAAAACAAACACAAAAACACTACAAAGAAAGGATCTATCTAAGTGCGTCTAGACACCCGCTCTGATACCAAATGAAATTTCCCTCAATGTAGTAGTGAAATATACCTAGAGGGGGGTGAATAGGTATAGGCTCCAAATTCTTCCAATTAAAAATAATGCGGAAAATTACAAGACAAATGCACACTTGAATAGATTTAGCAAATGAATTGAATTAACTAAGACAAGAGTTAATCAATTTACAAGAAGTGCAATCAATGTAATATATGGAAGATAAAGGAAAGTAAAGCAAAATTGAACACAATGATTTTAACGTGGTAAAACCTCAATGAGGAACCATCCACGGGTTGATACCACAACCACCGGCGAAGCAATCCACTATGTGAAAAAGGACTTACACACTCAAGCTATCACTCATGATATCCGCTCAAGCTATCAACTCCTAATCTACCCTCGGGCTAGTGAATCACCAAGCCTACTTCCTATCCGAGATGTGTCCTACACCTCTAGAAAGCAACTTCCTATCCAAGACGCTCACGTCTCTAGGAAGATTTCTTGCTTGCCTATCCGGATCCTCCCGACCCTAGACAAGACTTCCTTGCTTGATTATCCGAGTCCTCCCGACTCTAATCAAGGCTCCCTTGCTCTATCCACAAAGCTTCACTCACTTTGCTAGAGACTTCAACCTAATGCAAGGCTATGATCTAAAGTGATGCAAATGATGCAAGCACAGTCAAATTAAGCTAGATGATCAATCAAGCAAAATGTACATGTTCAAAGATAGTCTAGAATATGATTTCAACACACAATCACAAAAGTTATCTAGAAATCAAGACATGCAAATCAATAAGAACAAAGGTATCAATATTCAATTTAGCACACTAAAAACCTAGTTCTTAGATCATGAAATAAAACATAGAAAATAACATGAAGCACATCACTCATATATTTTCTAGAATCAATTTCATGATAGTTCAAGTTTAGCACATAAATGTTCAAGACTAATTACAAAGCTAAAACTCAATTAACAAATGATCAAATAACCCTAGCATGTGATCTAACATACTTCTTAACAAATTTCATCAATCAAATGGAAAGAATCAATAGTTGATCAAAAATGAAATTGAAAAAGAAGAAGTTGAAAATCAAATACTGACCACGGACTGGAAATGGACCAGCTGAGAAAAATGCCGAAGTCAACTGCCTCTGGAAATGCTTGGGGTTTGTAGCTCTCTTCGAGACCAACAATTTTGGTTTTTGAATCGAATGATTTCGAGTTCGTATGAGAGAGATATGATCAAAACAAGTAAATAAAAATTGTTGAAAAACTGATGCGGGAAAAATGAAGTGTTCTTCAAAAAATTGCATAAGTGTGGAGGGAAGGAGGTTTGATTAAAAGGAGGGAAAAGGAGAGAATTTCCAAGCAAATCACGTGCTGCCACATCAGCACCCCGTGGGGGCCGTGTGGGGCCCACGGGAGCAGAAGGCTCCCTTGCCCGTGGGGCCCACGGCCTCCCACACGGGCTGGCCAAGTGGCCACACGTGATTTGCACACCTCTCCCGCGCTCCCTCGGTTCATTGCCCCATATCTTGAGCATCCGACCTCCGATTTCCAATCCGTTTTCAGATTACGAACTGTGACTCCCTCACGCACGACTACGACTACTCAACTTTGAAAAATAGTTGAGAAATCATCTCAGAATCCGATGATGAAATCAACATAACAAATGAGAACGAAAAGTAGCATAGTCAACTTGTTTGGACTCGAAACCTTATGAATGAGTAACCGAAACGACCGGAACTCGATAAGGCATTAAATAAGATCATGTTCAAGTCCTAAACACAAAATACGAAAACAAATAAACACATATTCACACAAACATGCCATATCAAAGAGATAGTCACAAAGCATGCAATTTCACAATGTTTGTCAATACAAGATCAATGCATGAGCATGCTATGAAGTGTGTGAATGTGTTATACCAAATGTTTGAACCATGATGCAGGGACACACATGTATGAATTGTGTGTGTGTGCGCTAACGCCTGCAAGAGGGTGGAAGTCAAGTTTTACCTTTGACGATTTTCACCTCATGAAGACGACTTTTGCACTAGATGTTGTTCTTCACTCTTTGAGCTTCCTTTCTTCAAATAATGTCCTAAGCAACAACTAATACAATCATAGAGTGTTTTGCAATGGAATCAAGCCAATACAAATAGTGAACCTTACATAGCAGCATTAAACCGCTTCATATCCCAATCTACAGATAAGTGCTTACCTTTCTTTAAAATCATTAAGAAGGGTAAGAAGATGACGTGGGAACAAGAGAGTGACCTAGCATTTCAGGCGTTGAAAAAGTACCTAGCTGTACTTTGCAGCATTAGAAACCACAACAAGTGGGGCCTTATTGAAAGAATGTAGTGATAGGACCCCGAGACCAATCTACTATGTGAGTCGTGCTCTGACGAAATCTGAAAAGAATTATACTATCTTGGATATTCTTCTCGGAGAATTCGGCCACTAACACATCCTCAATGGTGTTTTCCATGCTCCTGGAGTGAACAATTATATACTATATAGACTCTATATTAGCAAGAGTATTGGAAACAGTTAATACTACTATCTAAAATGCCTTAATAATCCTAATTACTTCTTACTACTTACAATATTTACTACACTTGTGTGTGTGAAAGCTAATATGCAAATAGTCATGTTATTCACTAATTAATTCTTAGGTTAGATCACATATCATAAATTGCATCTTCATTCCAACTAACCTATCAACTTAGCATGCAATTATCTCTAGATGTTATCCAATGGATTCTTCCTTTTATTTCTCCAAATTTTAGCAACATAACATCAAACTTGCAAACTAAGGAAAGAGATGAGATCTTAGGAGTACCTTGGCTGGAGATCATGATGAAACAAGGAGTTTGAGTTGAGAGCAAAAGTTGAACCAACCCAAAGATTGCTCACTTACCTTTAAAAACCAATCAACAGACACCGTGGGTTTCAGTGCGAGAAAAGTCCCGCGGAATGAACTCACGGGAACAGAGCATTCTATCTTGCATTTCTGCTGCCATCCTCCACGGGTTCAGTCCTTCTGTCTTGCGGGTGATGTCCCGCGACACAAGGTCGCGGTGTACTTCTCTATTTCTCGCGAGTTTTATACTTTCTGCTTGGCAGTTTCTTTCCCATCGCATCTGAACTCGCCACAAGATTAACGATTCACAGCAGGTTTGGCACTTCTGCCCGGCAGTTGATTTTCCGCCAGATGAAGTCGCTGAAATGAGACAAGTTGTCTCCACGGTTTCCTCCCTACTAGCTGGCGGCTAATATCCCGCGAAGACAGAACCCGTGGCAATCAAATCCCTAGCTCTCAAAGACTTCCAATATGCACAATTCACTTTACACAACAATATATACAACCCTCGCTCAATGCTTGGGAAATCACACACAAATAATACATATTTACTAATTAGAATCCAAGGTTGTGGGCCAAATGACCCCCAAACCTATTCAATTATTCTTAATTAATATTACAAACAAAATTAAGTATATCATAGTAACTCCGACCCTATTCGTCAGGTCAACCACCTGCACACACACAATATCCATTAAACCATTCACATATTTAAATGTGAATGAGACATGCTCATGCTCCCAAATTCAGAATAAGGTATAGGAGGGTGACGTAACAAACTAAGGGATGTGTGTGCCTTAGGGATCCACATTTCCAAATATGGTGTGGATTTCACTTGAGGTGGGGGAGACTCCTTGTATGTGTCTTTCGGACCCATATTTGCCTTGGTCTCCCCAAGGGCCTCCTAGGCGACACATTCTTAATTTTACAGAACTCGTGGTACTTCATGCAATTGGGCCTTTTGTGCCCTTGAGTTCCGCAGTAGTAACAAGTTGGAGAGTAGAAATTACCTCCATGATTGTCAACCTTTGCTGTGGTGTTGAGGTAATGGGTAGGGCACTTCCTTGTTGGACAAGTTGTGTTTAATTCGTCCACCATATCCTGTACCTCTATTTCCTTCATTAGATCGAAGATCCTATCTTGCATCTTTTTTGTAGATAATGCATAGGCCTCCTTCAAATCAGACATGAGTTTCATAACTTCCGCAAGATACTTCATCTATTCCTCCTTCTCTTGCTCCATCTGCTCAATTTCCAGCAACAATCCCTTGTTGTGATCAATCAATTCTTCCACCTTTCTTGCCTCAAGATCATTCGATGTATTCTCATCTTCTTCCAATGTTCTCAGAAACTCATCTATAACATCTGATTCTGGAAAAAATTGACTGGATGGGTTTCCTACCTCATCCTTGGTTTCTTTCATTGTCAAGGTTCAACTCTAAACATGTCAAACTCCACTATGTCATCCATGACGCTCAAGGTGAGTTTCCCTCCGTGAATGTCCACAACTGCTCTTGAGGTTGCCATAAATGGCCTTCCTAGCAGCACGGGTTGTGAATTTCCATGCTTATCTCTATCCTCTACATCTAAGACTACAAAATCAATGGGGATGAGCAAACGATCAACCTTGAGGATCACATCCTCAATTACTCCTGTAGGGTTCCTAGATGATTGGTCTGCAAGACACAAACAAATGGAAGTGGGCTTGAGACCGCTCAAACCTAGCCTCTCATACACAAAGTATGGCATCATATTGATGCTGGCCCCTAAATCAAGCATAGCTTTCTCTTCTGAGGAGTTCCCCACAGTAATGCTCAACTTGAAGCTCTATGGGTCTTGCTTCTTAATAGTATATCCACTCCTAGAACTAGTAATGGCATGGCCTGCTCGTGCATTAGGGCTTTTCCCCTGTCTTGCTACCCATTTGCCTCCATCACTTGTCTTAACTGAATAGACAACTTCTTCAGTGATGCTTCTATACCCATTATTCGGTGGTCCATTTCCTGTTGATAAAATTGTGGAGGATTGTTGTTGCTCCACTTGTTTTAACTCCCAGCACCCTGTTGGCCCTGATATTGATTCCGGTGGTTGTTTCCACCCCATGATTGGTTCTGATCATTCCTTGGTAGCTGATAGGCATTATTACTATTTCTCTGCCTTCCTTGATTCCACTGGTACATAGCTTGGGCCTCTGCCTCTGAATAACCCTCTCTATGGGAGGTGCAAATATCTGCTCCGTGACCAACTATCCCACATGCTTGACACACCTTAACCTGCTCATTATGTTGTCCTTGCTGACTGACTAGCATTGCCTTTACATTGTTAGACAGTGTCTCCATTTGCATAGCTAAATGTGCACTACCACTCTGGCTTCCCTTTGTGCTTCTCTGTTGGGAATTCTGTCCCATCATTTCATTCTTGTTGAACACAAAGTCTATGGTGCACTCTCTTATCACTCCACCACAGGCATTGTCAACAATTGCTTGAGTGAGTCCAGTAAGACCATCAAAAAAAGACTACACCTGTGACTAAAGTGTGAAGTCGTGGTGCGGGCATTGAGCTAGAAGAAGCTTGAACCTCTCCCATGACTCATGGAATGCTTCTCTTTCTTCCTCTTGGAAGTTTGCAATCCTTCCCTTTATTTCTTTTGTTTTTTCCAGGACGAGAAAAACTTGGAGAAAAATTTCTGCTCCACCTTAGCCCAAGTAGTGAGTGTCCTTGATTGCAAGGCCATTAGCCACTTCTTAGCATGGTCCTTCATGCAATATGAAAAACAACGCATCCTCAGTAAATCCTCTGTTAATCGACCCAATGGTATCGTGGTGATAGCATTGTAGTATTCTTTCATAAACTGAAGCACGTCTTCATACGGTTTCCCAAAATAGGCTAGCAGGATGTTGTAAAGCAAGTTCTTCAGCTCATAGTCCCGCTCAGCGGCATTCAATGCTATGGCTGAAGGATGTGCCCCTACAGTGGGCAATGAGAATTCCTTCATGCAGCGTATATCCTCCATCGAGTTTACTGCAATGATTCTGCATAGAATTCAAGAAAAGTAACGGAGATCAAATGTGAAAAAGATAAACGTTATGCTAAGGTAGAACTAAAAGTAGGGCAATTCTAAAATTGTCTAAAAATTCTACTTCTAAACCCTACTGGCTGTGCCTACCTTCCCCGGCAGTGGCACATAGATTTTGACCCGTCTAGACCGGTTCTACAAATATCACTACCAATTACTCTATCCTACTTCGGTTCTACTAAGGGACGCGCGAGTCTTTCACCGTTTGCAATCGTACAAGTCGTTAAACTAGTGTAGTGTACAACGTAAGGGTATCGATCGCATAGAGAATTAGGACGGCTAGTGAGAATTAACGCTAATGAATCGTTATTAGACTAAACTAATGCTATATTACAACGATTTACGATAGAGCTGGAAAGGGTCCACAAATCAAGATGATAGGGCTGGAAAGCCTACCCATGTTGCTCCTAGACCTAATCAGCCTTTTTCTACAAATGGTAATGCTGAAAAGCTTGCCTCTAAAGGAGAGGCCTGTCCTTCCGCAAATGTAGAAGGTCAAATTGAAGATGTTCCCTCTTTAAGCAATTCTGAGCTGCACCACAAGAAAGGTATGTCTATCTCTACCTCTTTGGTGAGTATTGATCCTAACAATTCTATAGGTCTCATGCCTACTGTTATTTCCACAAACACAACCACTACCACCTATAGTAATGTGCTGAAAGGTGCCCACAATGGTCCAAATAAGGATCCTACAAGCAAGCCTATGAACCTAAAATTCTACCAAACTTTTCAAAGTGGTAATAGGAGATGTGTCCCCTCCACACCCCCCCCCCCCCCCCCCCCCCCCACATGGAAGTTGCAGAGGATGGCTCTAAAGCTTGGAAGAATTGTTTGGTGGGTTATTTTATTGAGAAAAAGCTCCCATTTTCTCTAGTAAACAACATTGCCATGCGTATCTAGGGCAATCATGGCCTAGTGGAAGTCTTGGCTAATGAAAAGGGGTTTTATTTCTTCAAATTCTCAGATGATGAAGCTTGTTCAAGTGTGTTAGAATCAGGCCCATGGTTATTTGCTGGAAGAATGGTGATTCTCAAAAAATGGCATCCTAGGCTCATTCTAACTAAAGAAACCTACTCTAAAATCCCGGTTTGGGTTAAGCTCTTCAACATCCCCCATGAATACTAGACTGAAGAGGGATTGAGCCACATTGCTAATGCGGTTGGTAAGCCCCTCTATGCGGACAGCCTCACCGAATCCATGAAGAGAATTTCCTTTGCTAGAATTTGTGTTGAAATTGATGCCACTTGTGACTTAGTTGATTCCTTTGACTTATTTATGGGAGATAATTCGGATCCAAACCTGGATGAAAGTGTGGAAATCTTGGTTGAATACCAATGGAAACCAAAAGTCTGTAGTGAATGCAAGACATTTGGGCACTCTATTCTGACATGTCCTAGGCTCAAGCCCTTACGTCCTCCCTCCGATACTGATTTTGCTCCCAAAACTAAGCAAGAATGGAGACAAGTCAATAGAAGGGATACCCCCTGGTTTCCTCACCCCAAGTAAACCTAGAACCACTTCCTCCCCTTGCTACCTTGAAAGGTGATGAAGTTATATCCACTTGTAGTACTGAAATTGAGATTTGTAGCGATTCCAATGACCTCCCTATGGAAAGTGTTGTTGACACCTCTAACAAGTTCTCAGCCCTTGTTGAGGATGATGTCTCACCATGTGTAGCCTCTCCAGATGGTGACTATTGCAATGATGATGACTCTTCTTCTACTGCCTCTCCAGATCAGTCCCTATGGCACTCAAAGATCAAAAACATAGATGGGATCACGATTATAGGTCACTTCAGCCCATCGGAGTCCTCTAGCAAGAAGAAGAAAAAGAAACGAATTGCCAAGAAAAGCAAGGATAATAGCCCACAGGCTAATGTGGTGCATCCTCAACCTCTCAATGATTAATATTGCTTGTTGGAACATTAGGGGTCTGAATACTACCCCTAAACAATCAGAAGTTAGGAAGTTGTTGTTTGACCAAAAGCTTAGTCTAGTTTGTTTAACTGAGACTAGAGTGAGATTTAACAAGACACCTCTTGTTGTCAATTCAGTTTTTAAGAATTGGGAAATGATAGACAACTACAATAGTCATGGTCTTGGTAGAATTTGGGTTGGCTGGGATCCTAGAATTCTCAATATCAACAAAATTAGTGAAACAGATCAGATCATCCATTGTAATGCTTATATTTTGGACACCAATGATCAGTTCCGAATTTCCTTTGTTTATGGCTCTAATGATGATAGATCTAGAAGGGCTCTTTGGAAAAGTATGTGTTCAAGTCTGCATGGCTGTCCTTTGATTGTTCTTGGTGATTTCAATGTCTCTAGGAGGGTGATTTCTATTTTGGGTTGCTCTAGAATTTCTGTTGCTATGGAGGAATTCAATGACTGTCTTCAATCTTCGGAGCTTGATGATCTTCGCTTTTCAGGGTTTCTTCATACTTGGTGCAACAAGAGAAGCAATGGTTGTATCTCTAAGAAATTGGATAGAGTTCTTGTTAATAATGATTGGCTTGTCAAGTTTGAGTATTTTGAAGCGATTTTCCTTCCCCCTAGCATTTCGGATCATTGTCCCTCCATGGTAAAACTTGGGTTGCATGGTGTTAATAAAAACCGCCCTTTCAAAATTTTCAATTTTCTAACAGATAGAGCAGATTTTCTCCCCTTGGTTGAGAGTTGTTGGCAGGAGCAAGTGCATGGCACCATGCAATACAAGCTTTGCTCTAAGCTTCGCAATCTAAATAAGGTTTTAAAAACCCTTAATAATGACAAGGTGGGAGACTTGAAAATTAAATCGATCGAAGCCAAGGCTGCCCTTGATGATTGTCAACGTCTTCTTGATCTCCAGCCACTTGATTCTAACCTCAGAATTCAAGAAAAGGAGCTTATTAGCTGTTACACTTCAACTCTTATGGCTGAAGAGGACCTTCTAAGGAAAAAATCAATGGCTTAAGGCTGGTGACCGAAACTCCTCTTATTTCTTCAAAGCCATCAATGGTAAGCGCAATAGAAGCAAGATCCACTCGATTACAGGAGAGGATGGTTCCATGATTGAGGGAGACATTCCAGTCAACAATGAAGCTATCCGTCATTTTCAGAATATTCTTGGTTGCTCAATGCCCGCTAGACATAGTATTGGTAGTTCTTTGTGCAACATTATTGATAATGTCATTTCCAATGATCAAGCTGACTTCATGGGCAAAGATATCACTAATGATGAGATTCGTGATGTTTGCTTCTCTCTCCACCCAAACAAAGCGCCTGGTCCCGTTGGCTTCAACGCTCATTTTTTCAAGAAAACATGGGGACATTGTTGGTGAAGATGTTATTAATGCTATCCAAGAGTTCTTTAGGTCTGGTCTTTTGTTCAAGGAACTCAATGCTACAATTATTTCTTTAGTCCCCAAAGTTCCTAATCCTTCGAAGATGAAGGACTTTAGACCCATCTCTTGTTGCAACACTCTCTACAAGATCATTGCCAAGATCATTGCTAATAGGATCAAGCCTTGCCTTCTGGATATAATCAACCCTTCTCAATCAGCTTTTGTGGCTGGTAGGAGTATTGGTGACAACATTCTTCTTACGCAAGAGCTTATGAGAAACTACCACAAAGATGTTGGCTGCCCTAAGTTGGCTCTTAAGGTTGATTTGATGAAGGCTTTTGACATGGTGGACTGGGGCTTCTTGCTTGAAACCCTTGCTGCATTTCACTTCCCTCCTAGAATCATTAAGTGGATCCAAGCTTGCCTTACTACCCCTAAGTTCTATATCTCTATCAATGGTGAGCTAGCCTGTTTTTTCTCCGGAAAGAGGGGTCTTAGGCAAGGGGATCCTATGTCCCTCTACCTCTTTGTTATTGCTATGGAAGTTCTATCTAAAATTCTGGCCAAGAGCATTACCGATATGAACCTCACCAAGAGTAGTGAGACCCGGAACCAATATATGGTAACGAAGGATCGTTTTCTAATTCAAGTTTATAAAAACAAAGAAAATAAAGGACCGTGACCCATTATCTATATGGAGATAAGAACCAGCGGTATCAAGAAGGTTGTAGATGCCACACTCAAGAACAAGAAAGAAGGTGAGTGATAAGTCAAGGTTTGAACGCCACAAGGTAGAACCTTCATAAGTTCATAGTTCAATCAAGAACCAAGAGAAAAAGTTCTCTCAAATAATATTTTTTTCAAAAGTCTAATCTGTCAAATAATACATCAATGCGTCTTTTAAATACTAGGAAAAGATCTAAACCCTAGACGACAAAAGAAAAGGAAATAAACTACTCTGCAATTAATTGCCTTACAATTATGAAAGTAAAGAATAAAAACTAGCAACTAGTTGACTTTGTTTGGGAAACAAATCAGCTATTTATTTGGGAAATAATTAAAACAAAGGAAATATGCTAAAATTCGGAATCCTCCAACCCTAGCTTGTATCTCACACCATAATCAGCTCTTTATTAGGAAATATGCTGAAATTCGGACTCCTCATCTCAAGTCTTCGCGCAACAAACTAGATGGCCGAATTTGGGCCTGTTGTGATCTGTTACGGAGGATGAAGTCTTCATAACATCTGTAGGGCTTGTCTTGGGCTTTCCGAAAACATATTATAATAGATAATCCGACTTCAGATGCTCTTTGTAGAGGCCCATGAAGTTCAGCCCGGATTTGGTCTTCAGCAACTCCGAATCAGCCCATCATTAAATGCTTCTTTGATCCTTTTGGCCCCCTGTAATTGGCCCAACCGGAACATGCTATTGATCCTTTGGTGATGCTTATTTATTCTCATCAATTACGGACTCTCCTAGCTTCAAGTTTCATTCGAAGTGTGATAAGATAAAGCTTTCCCACCTCTGTTTTGCTGATGACCTTATTATGCTTTGTCATGGCTCCCTCTCTTCAGCTCTTGTTCTCAAAGCAGCCCTTGATGAGTTCTCTTCGTTATCGGGCCTCCATGCCAATCATGCCAAGAGCAACATTTTCACTTCAGGTGTAAATTCTACCACCAGCCAACAGCTTATCAATCTCTTTGGTTATACGGTTGGTTCTCTCCCCATTCGTTATATTGGCATCCTTATCATCTCCACTAAGCTATGTCTTCGCGACTGCTCCCCCCTTCTGGACAAAGTCTCAGGCAGACTTTCTTCTTGGTTGAACCGAGGCTTATCTTATGCCAATCGCTTGCAGCTCATTGTTTCGGTCTTAACTAGTTTACAAGTTTTTTGGGCCAGTTATCTGTGTCTCCCTACTAAGGTTTTGAAAATTATTGAGCAGAAGTTCAGAAGCTTTTTGTGGAAAGGGGTTGAAGGAGATAACAAGGGTGCAAAAATCTCCTGGTCTAAAATTTGTCTCCCAAAGAAAGAGGGTGGTCTTAGAATCAAGAACCTATCCTCTTGTAACAAGGCCCTCATGATTAGGCATCTTTGGATTCTGATTTATGGCACAAATAACCTATGGTCTTCTTGGATCAAAGCCTATCACCTCAAGGACTCAAATCTTTGGGAGGCTAAAGCTCCCTCTACCTACTCTTGGAATTGGAGAAAACTCCTCCATCTTCGGCTCCTTGTTCGCCCCTTTATCTAGCATTTTCATTGGAACCAGTTCTAGCACCTCCTTATGGTTTGACAATTGGCATCTGGATGGTCCTCTTCTTTTGAAATGGAGCACATGAGCTGTCTATGACTCGGGCATCCCTATCAATGCAGCGGTTAGTTCCATCGTTCATGGTGACTCTTGGAGATGGCCAGCTGCTATGTCTATAGATCTTGTCGAAATTAGAAGTCGTATGCCTTCCTACAACCCTAACTCCAATGTAGATGATAGTGTTTGCTGGTTGCTTTCTTCCAATGGTACCTACTCAGCCTCCTCTGCTTTGAAATCTCTTAAAGCCCCTCAACCGATTGTCCCTTGGTTCAAGCTTGTTTGGTTCCCTCAAAATATTCCAAGAATGAGTTTCATCCTTTGGTTGGCCATTAAAGGTAGGCTTGCTACCCGAGATCGCATCCATAAATATGACCCTCGGGCAGTTACTACTTGTGTTCTTTGCAACTCCCATTTTGAGTCTCATGGCCACCTATTCTTTGAGTGTTTATTCAGTAGAGCTGTTTGGACTCAACTTATGAACATTTGTGGGTCTCCTTGGCGTGGCCTTTGTTGGAATGCTTTTATTGATTGGGCATCCACAAATTGGAAAGGGAACTCTCCTACTATTGTTGCTAATAAGCTTTGTCTTGGAGTTGCGGTTTATCATATTTGGAGAGAGCGTAATTGTCGCATTTTTGAAGGTACTCAAAAGACTAGTTCAGTTGTTGCTCACTCCATTATTGACACAATTTGTTGCCGGCTTTCCTCAATTAATTTAAAGGATCACCCAAATATCGCCTTGAACTGGAATGTCAACCCTTAACTCTAGTTGCTTTTTAGCCTGGTCTAGCTCTTGTCTAGCTCTTGTTTTTTGTTTGCTCTTTGTTTGAGCTTGTGTTTGAGCCTTTGTTTAGCTCTTGCTTTGTTTCCTGGGGTATGCCCCTTGTATTTGTACATTCTTTCTTTCTTTCTATGATACTATTTACCAAAAAAAAAAAAAAAATTTACGATTAATGAGCTAAGAAGCCAGGGGGAATATGAAATTAGCAATGATGCACCTCCAAGTAACCACTTTTATGCAATACATATCAAAATCACTTAGATGAGTTCCATTTAGACATTAAGGCACACACAACAACTCACTCAATATATCCTCTAAAGTTTTAGATGAAGCATTAAATGAATGTTGGATTGGGAACTAAGATTGATAGAGTGAATTCATAAGAGATTCTTGTTAATTAACACACTCTACTCGATGAGTTATTGAATGACAATACATAATTCAAATGTTAGGAATTTAGTATTTCGTCAACTCTTATATAATAACCAATACATGCTTTCTAAGATTTATGAGAGACGTGTTATAATTTAACAATTTAAGCATTCATAAACGCAAGTGATTCATACAAAAAGAGTGATAGGAAATGGATTACATCATTACTTTCATAAATTCCCCAACATAAGTGGTCTAGTTACTCATGATATCTAAGAATAGCATAGATGTAGAGAAAAGGATGAAATACAACCCTTGAAGTCTTGATCGATTCCAAGGCCAAACAACACCTTTATCCACAGCAAATGCAAGTCAAGATGACCACAAGTAACTCTCAAGAGCTGGTGTGAACTAATTACTCATATGAAAAGTGATCAAGCTTCTCTTTTACTATTCTATTCTATGGTGCAAATTCCATTAACTACTAAGAATCTATTTCTAAACTATTTTTGTTACCCTTGTTCTACAGAAAACTGCAGTATATATGTCTTTTTCTTTAAGTTGGAAAGGGAAATGCCATATTTGCCCTCTGTCGTTCCTCTGGTGGGTTCCATCCGTTGGTTTGGAACCCATGGTTAAGTCCCGTGGTGGATCCCTGTGGCTTCTGGTCCTATTCTCACGGCTTCTTTCTCGCTGGCACAAACACGCCGGCACAAACTCGCCGGCTTCGTTAATGATTCTTGGCGGCTTCAGACCTTCTGCCTGGCGAGTCATGTCCCGCTGGAATAACTCGTGGTGTAATTCCCAATGAGTTCAGGTCTTGTGTTTGGCGGCCAATGTCTCGCTGAACATTTGCCGCTGCTTTGTGCCGCAGGCTTTGTCCCACCAGACCTTCTTCCTTGACTTTTGCTCCTCTTTTGTCCAACTTTAATGCAAACACCTTCCTGAATGGGTACATTACCTGTACTTAACCAAGACATACGTTATGTACACAAAAGTGCTCATAAACGAACACAAAAGATAGGAGAAGGAAGTTCTACCTTTATTTTAGTCATATTAAATTGTTAATTGGAAAAAATCACCCCAATGACAATTTTCGGTTAACACTTTTGGCGCCGTCTGTGGGAACAAACTCCTAACCTTTTACAAAGCTACCAAGCTGTACCCAGAAGAATTAGAAGATGAGGCTCTGATCCTCTCAAGGGCAGCCCGCCCCATCAAGGCCTCATTCCCTCGCTTCCACCCAGAGAAATCAAGGGAAGAGGAAGGGAACAAGAAGCCAGATCCCAGCACCGATCCCTCCACCCAATACGGGCTCTAGGCCCTTAGACCCCACGGTCCAGAAGGTAAATCGGGATACCATGGAATAGCACGCTACGGCTTATGTGGAAAGTATCTGCCTCCAAATGATTACCCAAGGAATACCCTTCGAAGCACCTAGGCTCGTGGATGAGGCCGGACCGAGTACTCGGGTACCAGTCTTTGACAGACTTGGGCCGCCACTGTCGGTGCCAGATCATCATGGATATCTCAGACCCCGACAGGTAAAGTCAGCATTTGACATGCCTTCAAGAAGGATCCAACCAACAGCTAAACCGGCAATAGAGAAGAGGGATCCACATCCCAATGCAGGAGGTAGTACCGGGCCCAGGAGAAACC
This sequence comes from Acer saccharum, assembly GCA_030490815.1. Lineage (NCBI taxonomy): Eukaryota > Viridiplantae > Streptophyta > Magnoliopsida > Sapindales > Sapindaceae > Acer > Acer saccharum. Next base: position 20,855,159 of record CM059870.1, read on the forward strand.
CACGGGGTACCCGGCCCCAAAGGGAAGAACGCAAGGAGCCAACTGTGAAATCTGAAACTTTGGATAACGAAGGTTCAGTAGCTCGATCCAGGCACAATGGGTCTAAGAGCCTTGAAGATCAGATAGCCAAGATGGCAAAGGAACTCGAGGAGTTAAGGATGGAGAAACACCAGGGTACCCAGAAGAACCCCTTGGGGGAAATGAGTGCACCTTTTTCCAGAAGGATTAGGGAAGCAGAACTACCCCCCAAGTTCAAGATGCCTACTGAGAAATATTCTAGATCGGAAGACCCTGTAAACCACATGGAGAGTTTTGTCCACCAGATGGAAGTTCAGAACGCCACCCTGTCAGCGATGTGCAGAATGTTCCCTTTCACTCTGACTGACTATGCCAAAACTTGGTTCAGAAAGTTATCTCCAAGTAGTGTGGATTCCTTTATAAACTTACTACATATTTTTGTGCTCAGTTTTAGGGATCAAACCTTGTCCCAAGGACCCCATCCTACTACAGTATGTGATCCAGGAGCAGGGTGAAACGCTGATGTCCTATGTAGAGAAGTTCCACGAAGAAGTGATCCAGATGGGAGTATTTACCGAGAAGGAGACCTTGGCTAATTTCAGTAGGAACCTGTGGGCTTGTAGACTATTCCGGTCATTTGCCAAGCATCCACCTGAGACTTACCAAGAAGCTTATGACAGGGCATTGGAGCAGATGGACATAGACGAACAACTCCGAGTCAAGGTTGAGCACGATGAAGCCCGATCATCTAAACGACCAAAGAATGAGTCTTCGAAACCTACACCTGTAAAAAAGTTTCAGAACCATCCTCCAAACCGGTCGACTTACAGGCCACCTCCTCCCCAACATCTGGATAAGTACCTGGTGAGAAGAACTCCTCCCAGAACAATACCTCCTCTAAGAGAAGTAGCTCGGGTAGCAATTGAGGAAGACTAGTACAACCATTACACTCCTCTCAATGCATTCCGAGAGACCATATACCTCGCCATCTGCGATAAGGGTTTACTCAGGAAGCCCGATCCAAAGAAGATCCCTGTTGATAAAAGAAATCGTTATAAATACTACGATTTCCATGAGGATGTAGGACACAACACATCTGAGTGCTATAGTCTTCATAACCAGATCGAAGGATTGGTAAGAGGAGAACTCTTAGTTGAATTTTTACAGCAGGGAAGAAGGTGCAAGGAGAGATGCGAGATGCGGAAGAAAGAAGGAAGGACAATAATAAAGACTTGATACAGCAAATCCAAGTCATTCACACTATCAGCGGAGGCCCAACACTAGTAGGGACTTCTAACAATTTAAGAAAGAACCATGCTAGGAAGATCCCGAGGCTTACCACTGGTCATGATGTACTCCGAGTCTCCAGAGGATCCTAAGACTATCCTTGTTCTGCCCAGATCATTTTCACCAAGGATGATGCTTACAACACAGTTCAACCCCATGATGATCCAATGGTGATAACGGTACAGATTGCCAACTACAGGCTCACCGCATCCTGATAGACACTGGGAGCAGCGTGGACATTTTGTTCAAAGGAGCGTTGGAGAAACTCAACCTGAAGAACCCTTGCTACAACAGCTGCACCACGCCCTTGTATGGTTTTACAGGAGACTTCGTAATGCTAGTTGGGACACATATCTTACCAGCGATAATTAGAGAAGCTCCCCTCCAGCAAAATATCATGACAAAGTTCATAGTGGTTGATACCCCGTCTGCCTACAATGCGATCCTAGGAAGACCTTTCCTATCGGGAATCAGGGGAGTCCTATCCATTTATCACAATATGTTGAAATTCCCAGTAGGAACCAAGGTAGGAGAAGTTAGGGGGGATCAAGAAGTAGCCCGCACCTATTATGCGGTGTCCACAAATCCTACCGCAGTAGCCAAGCAGTGCGCCAAGGTTAGCAGTGTGCCAATGTTACCAGTAGCCAAGCAGTGTAGCTAAGCGGAGCATGATCACTATGTCCTAGAAGAAGGTGAGGTGCCAGACATGATTGTAGAAGAAAAGTTTGAAGAAGATCGAGGATGGATCGGTGGTCATCCCACGGAACAGTTAGAAGAGATACCAATTAGAAAGTGGGATCCAACCAAAGTAGTGTAAATAGAAGGCGAGCTGGATTGTAAAGTCAGAAAAAGCCTGGTAGAACTCCTCGAAGAGTACAATGATATTTTTGCCTGGAGTCACGATGAAATGCCAGGTATCCCGCTCAACCTAGCCACTCACAAGTTGGCAATAGACGCAACCTACAAGCTAGTCACGCAGAAGCAGAGACACTTCAACGCTAAGCGGAATGCCGCAGTACAAGAGGAGGTAGACAAACTTTTAAAAGCAAGATTCATCAGAGAATCCCACTACCCTGAATGGATCGCCAACGTGGTGATGGTGACCAAAGCCAATGGAAAGTGGCGCATGTGTGTAGACTACACCGACCTCAACTAGGCCTGTCCAAAGGATAGCTTCCCGCTACCTAAAATAGACCAGTTGATCGATTCTACTACAGGTAACAAACTTCTGAGCTTCATGGATGCCTTCTTGGGGTACAACCAGATCATGATGCACCCAGCCGATCAAGACAAGACCAGATCTTGAATCCACCACAACCCTCCAACAGGCACAAGGACTGATCGGTATGGTAGCAGCATTGAACTGTTTCATATCTCGATCTATAGATAACTGCTCACCTTTCTTTAAAATCATAAAGCATGGTAAGAAGATGAAGTGGGATCAAGAAAATGAACAAGCATTTCAGGCGTTGAAGAAATAACTAGCTAGTCCACCTTTGCTGGTAAAGCCCTTTCTAGGAGAGGAGTTGCAGCTGTACTTGGCAGTATCATAAACTGCAATGTAAGGATTCCCTTTAGTTGATTGGCTTATTTCGTGGGCAAACCACATGTTGGGGTTTGGTTGTAAGGGTAGTCTAGGTGATTAGTTGAAGATCAAAGACCCTTTCCAAGACCTCAAGAGGACAAGCACCAAAGGTATATATCTTGTGCTTACTTTGCCTTGAAGAGATATAGTTGCACACACACACAACATGCATAACTCTTATTCTTGAATGTTGTGTTTATATTTTGTGTGCATTGTGCTTTATTGATTATTCAATATCTCTTCTTGCATTAAATTGATTGCATCTTGTTCTATGAAATGGCATGACATGTTTAGGCATTAGGATGCAAAGTCATGAATTTTATTCATGCATGTTTGAATTGAGTGCATCTTGTTCAATGATAATGCCATGACATGTTAGGCATTAGGATGCATTCAATACCCACACTTGCACTTCATGATTAGTCTTAAGTGTGGTGTAATTCGTTTCCGTTTGTGTGATCGGAAACGTCCGCGCTTGCACGATGGTGTGCATGTCTTAGCGCGATGGTTGACCACTTGAGAAGGTCTCATTCTTCTCTTGGATAAGTGGTAGTTTTGGTTTGGTTGATTGGAGTAAGGTGTCTAGTTTTAAAAGATTGGATTTCAATGTTTTAAGTGTTTTCAAAACTGACCTTTGCATGGTCTTGTGACCATAACGTTTTACACAAAGCTTTAAAATGAGTTTTGAAAATTTCTGTATAAACTAGACACCCATACCTTTCCAACGGTATATTATTCATAATATTTCATGACCGTTTGGATTGGTTTTAAAATCTCCAAAGTTCCAACCAAAACAGGGCAACTCTGTTGTTGTCTGTTTCTGACCTTTGGTCACTCAATTGACCATAACTTTTTCTACAGATATCAAAATGTCATTCTGTAAAAACGAGTAGAAATTAGACATCCATACCTTTCCAACGATATATTATATGAAAGGTTTCGATGTCGTTTGGTCATGTTTCGAAGCGCTCGAATGTTGAGTCGCTGCACTGACGCGAGTACCGCGAAAATGCCCATACTTTTTCCATTTCTTCCAAAACGATGTAGTTTCATTTGGGTATTATAAATACATATCTTTCTCATCATTTTGAGATGAGAGCCACAAAATCAAACCCTAGAGAGAGAGGCTCCTTATTCTTGAGAGAGAAAGAGAGACTTGAGAGAAAAAGCTTAAAGATTACATCTTTATCTCTCTAAACCCATTCCCACATGCACAAATCATCATCTAGGCATCATCTAGGTTCATCTAGCATGTGCTAATGCATGGGTCTTCTTCAACACACATGGTATGATTTGTTGAACACTTTTATCTTACATAATTAGTGTTTCTACTTATCAATTTTATCTCATTTATTACTTGTATGTGTTTAGATTAATTTCTACATACATGATTGAGATTATGTGTTGATTGGGTTATTTATGTTAGCTAGGTTTTCATGCCTATTTTATATCTAGCTAATTAATCTCATTATATGATTGAGATTATTTTTGATAGCTTAATTGATTAGGTCATTATTGCCTAAAAGCTATGCCATAAACATTCTTGTGTGATTTATTTATAACTAGGTTGATAGATTGTTTTTTAATCAACTAGTTAATCTTTTGAATGTTTGTGGGTTTTTTGTGATAGCTTTGTATCTAGGATTGGTTATCCTTTACTTAGCTAAAGTTGTATGCCATGACATATAGCTATTTTCATATCTAGGATTGATTTAAATTGAATATATCATCATCCTAGACAAGCATCTAAGGTTCCCTAGCCTTGTTTGTTAATTGAATATTCATACATATTCACATAGGGTTGTGCATCTCTTTTGAGAGATTGAAGTCTTGTGTGATTGACCGGGATTAGGTCGGACACCGGGAACAAGTGGTCACATAAGCAATTGGACTAGAGCCACTTTTAAAGGCCCGCGTGGTAGAAGTGGGGGGTTATTGACCGGAGTGTTAGACGAGGTCTACATAGGTTGTAAACTCCATTTCAATTAGTGGATTTCAAGGTCCGAGTGTGGCGCACTAAACAGCCCGTGGTTTTTCCCAGTGGTTGGGTTTCCACGTAAACATCAAGTGTCATTTATTATTTCCACATCTTATTACACTTGTATGTATATTTGACTTGCTAGGGGTATTTTCGTAAAATTGACATGCACGCGAAAATTGGGTAATAATTAGATAAAATCTATTCACCCCCCTCTAGCTTTATATATTAAACACGCCTTGAGTATTTAATTACTTACATGCAACAAGCGGGGCCTTGGTGAAGGAATGTAGTGATGGAGCCTAGAGACCAATCTACTATGTAAGTCGTGCTCTAACAAAATCTGAGAAGAATTATACTATCCTAGAGAAACTTGCCTATGCACTGGTGACCACAGCTAGAAAGCTCTGACCTTATTTTCAAGCTCACACTGTCACAATAGTAACAAGCCAACCACTGAGACAGTTCCTCCAAAGGCTAGACGTATCGGGCAGGCTACTCCTATGGGCCCTAGAGCTCACTCAATATGACATAAAATACAAGGTAAGGACAACAATCAAGGCTCAGGCCCCGGCTTACTTTGTAGTAGAATTCAGCATGACCCCTCATCTGAATACCACTGCAACTCCAAGCTTGGGTCCGGAATCCTCAGAGTGGCCCACTGATTGTAAGGCCTGTATCCGATATATAGATGGAGCATCAAATCAAGCCCGCTGTGGGGCCAGGATCGTCCTTACTGATCCTGAAGGAATTGAGTGCAGTCACTGTTTCAGGTTTGAGTTTAAACTACTAATAACGAGGCGAAGTATGAAGCCTTATTGGCAGGAATGAAAGTTGCTACAGAATGGGGGCTGATTTCCTCATAGTTAGAAGTGATTCCCAGCTGGTAATCAACCAGGTATCCAGTTTATATCAGGCAAAAGGTGACAACATGATAGCATATCTTAGAAAAGTCCAAGAAGCTGATCGTGCTCCAAATGTTCACATTTAGCGCTCCCTTTTCCTATCTTTTGTGTTTGATTTTTAGCACTTTTGTGTATATAATGTGTGTTTTAGCTATGTGCAGGTAAATATCCCACATAGAAGGTGTTTGTACCGATTGTGGGCAAAACAGGGCAATTATGAATGAAGAAGACCACCGCGGACCAGAAGGTATAAAGCCACGGAAGACCCATGCTGGAAATCCCACGCGGGAATACCACTAATGGAAATAACCCACGGGAACAGGGGAGCATGAAGCCGTGGAGAAGATTTCACGAGTTCAGTCACTCTGGCTCTAGGGAATGAAGTCACGAAAAAAAGCCGCGGGAATGAAGGAACAAAGCCATGAGATATTATCAGAGGATCCTGCGAGTTATCACCGTGAGATTGAACCCGCGGAATAGGGGAAAGAAGCCGCGAGAATCCTACGGGACAAACGCGCCAGACCCCTTTCAGAGCTGAAATGATGATATTTTCAAGGGTATTTTGGTCTCTTCACACCCCATTCATGCCCCAAACATGCCCAACTATATATACATCCCTTTTGCCTCTCTTTCAAAGGGTGACCAACCAATCCAACACTTAGAGCTTGGCTCTTACACCACAAAAGAGAGAGAGCAACTCCAAGCTTCCATGAGGAATTTTCCTCCATGGAAAGCCTTCCATGGAGGATTAGATATGCAGAGATAGGAGGGCTCGTGGGTCGAGCCATAGAAGTTCATAGGATAGGGAGAGCTTTTGGAGGGCTTGTCTTCAAGGGTGATCTCTTACTACTCATCTCTTGTATATCTTATGATGTGTAACCCATGTGGGATTATTTGTAAACCAACACTTATGCTATAATATATGTTTGTATTGTTCTTTGATTTGATTCTTGTTTTGTTCTATTCTATTGCTATCATTTATAATCTTTTATTGTGATATTCATATTTATGGATGATTATATATTGATGTGTATGTATGGATGAGATTAGGAGTAGATTAACATAATGATGTAGGAATAGTTGTAATCAAATATCTCATTTGTGTATGTATGTTGGTAGATGATTTACTATGTATGTGTTTAGAATGATTAGAGTGATTGAGAGTTGAGTTTGTGCTCAGATTACCATTCCGGGTATGAGCTTGGCTATTAGCTCTATTGAATGAGAGAAGCTTATGCATGTGTTGCTAGGATAGCTTTGGTTCATGTTCTTGTGCTTAATGGGTTTAAACCTAGACACAATTACTCTTCCGATTGGAGAGTGATGATTTGATTTCGGTAATTCCCTAATCAAGAGAATGAACCCCTTACTCGAATTAATTGGTATTCACATGTTAAACAATCTACATGATTTGCATATTGTATTTGGTAAACCGATGTCCCATATATGTCTCATATCTTGCTTTATCTCCAAAGCCACCATCATTTTCGTAGCTAGGGTATCTTGTCTCTAGGAGTAGAATAACTTAACTAGAAGTAGACTAATTAGATAGCCAAGACACCCGGCTACATTTTTATCTTTAGTTAGTTAGTTTGCACCTCAGCACACACATATCCGCATTCCTTTTACATTGATTTCATAAACTCTAGAGCTAGGGATAGTTAACGGATTCCATCTCCCTGTGGAACGAGACCCTTGCTTACTTGTTATACTAGTCCTTTGACTCGTTACCATTTGCGAGGTGATTAGAATAGAATATCATTTTTGGCACACCACAACGCCGGTGTATCAAAAATGGCGCCCCTGCCAGGGAGATGGTTTATTCGTTAGCCATATCTAGTTTTAGCTAATAATTTAGTTGTGATGTTTGTTTTATTGTTTTTGTTTTTGTATCAAGCAAATGCATTTGATATTGTTTGAGTTGTTTGTGCTAGGAAAGAAATTTTTTAGGTCATGGACCACACAACTCATGGATTACGTAATAACCCTACCAAGTAAAATGGCAACAAGTTGGCAAAAGAGAGCAGATAAGAGCTCCACGAGTTCTAGCAATCTGGCTTGCGGGTTCATACCAGCTCAGCAAAGCCGCGAGAACCACATGCAGTATCAGGCGAGTTCATACTCCCTGATTCCGTGGGAATATACCTGCTGAGCAAACCCGCGGTGAAACTGCCGAAGATCCCACGAGTTCAGTCACTCTGTCTCGCGGGAATGAAGCTGCGAAGAAGAACCAGCGAGTTCAAACACTTTGTCCCGCGGGAACAAACCCGTGGACCAAACCTGCACGCTTTAAGAGGTATCCTATACACTATGCTTTCCCATACACAAGTCTCTCCCATTGACTCCTCCATGTTTGGATGTTAGAGGATTGGATTGAGACTTAGTTTTGTGCTTCAATTATAGTGGAATGCATATGTGTTGAGCTTAATGTAATTACTTGTGGGTCGTTGTAGTATGGTGGTAAGTAATCCCACCAATGTGCTTAAAAGATATAAATGCATGCTTGTTAGTTTGTAATTTATTTATTTTTAGATCTAAGAGTGTGAATTGTATTGTGCTTCGATCTTAGGAATTATTTGTTTTGTTGTGTTTAGTCTTTGTGATTTTTGTTGTTCTTATGTCCGAATTTTGCTAAGCGTTGTCCAAATTATGTACGGAAATGGTTCCGTTGTGCAACATTGAGGATAGTGTTAAGTTTAGGTTTGAGGGTGCAGACAACTTTCGAGATGTTGTCTTTGTTTTTGTAGGTTTTGTCATTGAAAATTTTCAAATCTCTACAAAATTGTTCAAAATTGAAAATTTTGGAATTGAAGTCCATTTTGTTGAGATAATATATTTGCTTTCCAATAGAGACATGTCATGTATGCTTTTTGCTCTATGTTTTGACTAGCATTCATACCATCTATAATTGTTGCATCACTTAAATTTGTGTGTATAGTGCCAATCTTTTGATGTTGAGGTAGATAGAATTCTATGCTTGTTTAGCTTAGGAGAATAGTAGAGACTACCCTTGTGAGAAATTTGTGCTTTAACGTTCATTTTAGAGGGTGTATTTCGTTTCTACTCTTAAACACTTATCATGTTCTTCATTGTATAGACTGATCTCTATAGGATTTTGCATTGGATATTAAAGAACAACCATTTTATGATAACACATGTTGTTGCTTTACTTTTTTGTTGGTCGATCCTTGAGAAGTGATGCTAAGCAATGTGTGCTTAAACTACAAAATGGCCAAAACACTAATTCCTACCCTATGTGTGTGCTCCAATAGCCAATTTGAGACCAAACACATAGCCTTTTCTTTCATCACCCAAACTTACAACCGAGCGTCTATATTGAAACCATACCTAATTAGCTTGGACTATATGGTGATATAGATGGTAGATTATTGGGGTGTGTTGTAATTACTACAAATTTTGGGAAGAAACCAATGAGTTTCTTGTTTTTAAAATTGAAAAGTGTAGTTGCATGTACTAAGGCTTGAATGAGAAGCATTAAAGTTGTATTTGTATAATCATTCAAAGAAAATAAAAAGAAAAAGAAAATTGAATATATACTCAAAAGAAAAAAAAGAGTATGAAAAAGAAAACAAAGGGAAGCCTAGATGCATACTTGCAATAGATTAACTTGAGGATGTAGAGATTGCATTGTAAATGGTCAACATTCCTATGATACAATCTACGGTTGGGATAAGTTATTGAATTGTATATGGTTAGTAATCCCATGATATGGTCTTTGGTATTTTGTTTTCCTTTTCCCATTCTTTCTTAGCCTACACCCATGGCCCCATTACAACCGGAAAAGATCTAGCGAATCTCTTGGTAATGCTTGCTTAATTGTAAAGTTGCATGTGCTCTATCTATGTTCTTAATGATTAATTCGTTCATGAGATCCTTTGCAACTATATGAGCGTTCTTGCTAATTGTATGAATATGTGAATATATTTGATTCCATGTACCCAAACTCCAATTCGCATATGTTGATGAGTGTTATCGCTTAGGTTCTTAAAGAAAATATGACTGAAATCTGGTGAGGATTAGAGTCGAGGCGAATTCTAGCCTGAGCATTCGAGCATTCGAGCATTGTTGTTTTGTAAACTGAAAACATCTTTTGCATTGGCATACATGCATTGTGTGATGTATTGATTTAAACGGCATATTTTTAGTCTTAATATAGAGATTTTAGCATGCATGTAGTTTTTGCATGGTATGTTTAAGGTGGCATCTCAACTTTTTCCTTGTAAAGTTACGTTTGTGGGTACCATAGTGGTAAGCACTCAAGAGACTACACTCTTCCTACTAGGGACACCTAGGGGTTTAAAAGGATTGTGGCACGTGCTAAGTGCCATCGTTTCTCCCACGACAGTGGACTAATTAGTTTCTATGTTTATTGCTTTAGTGTTTAGTTTGTTAATTTGTTTTGTTTTTCGTTTTTAGTTTTGCTCGAGGACAAGCAAAAGTTAGGTTTGGGGGTTTGATCGCGCTCCAAATGTTCACATTTAGCACTCCCTTTTCCTATCTTTTTTGTTTGTTTCCGAGCACTTTTGTGTATATAATGTGTGTTTTAGCTACGTGCAGGTAAATATCCCACATATAAGGTGTTTGTACCGATTGTAGGGAAAACAGGGCAATTATGAGTGAAGAAGACCACCGCGGACTAGAAGGTATAAAGCCACAGAAGACCCATGCTGGAAATCTCACGCAGGAATACCATTGCGGGAAATAACCCGCGGGAATAGGGGAGCATGAAGCCGCGGAGAAGATTCCACGAGTTCAGTCACTGGCTCACGGGAATGAAGTTACGAAAAAAACCCGCGGGAATTCCTCCGCGGGACAGAAGGAACAAAGCCACGAGATATTATCAGAGGATCCCACAAGTTATCACCGCAGGATTGAACCTACAGAACAGGGGAAAGAAGCCGCGAGAATTACTCCGCGGGAAAGAAGCCGCGAGGCAAACGCGTGAGACCCCTCTCAGAGCTAAAATGATGATATTTTCAGGGGTATTTTGGTCTCTTCACAACCCATTCATGCCCCAAACTTGCCCAACTATATATACATCCTTTTTGCCTCTCTTTCAAAGGGTGACCAACCAATTCAACGCTTAGAGCTTGGCTCTTACACCACAAAAGAGAAAGAGCAACTCCAAGCTTCCATAGGGGATTTTCCTCCATGGAAAGCCTTCCATGGAGGATTAGATATTCAGAGATAGGAGGGCTCATGGGTCGAGCCATAGAAGTTCATAGGATAGGGAGCGATTTGTAGAAATGGTTTGGGCACGATCAAGTTTTTGGCGCCGCTGCCGGGGAGGTAGCAACGTAGTCTAGGTAGTCTTAGAATCATCGCTTTTAAATTACTGCCTTTTTAATTTATTGTTCATTTGACCGTTGGTAGTTGTCTTGTTAGTGTATTTTCAGGAATATAGATCGTCATGGAGAGGGGCAAATTGAATTTAGCCACTCAATTGGACGAGTTAACAAGAGAAGTGAGGAATTTCACGTCACAGCGTGAGCAGCCTCCAACTATGGTTTATCCACCTTGTGGGTGGAATAGGCCTATGATGAACTTTTGTCCTCAAATAGAGCAATGGTCGAGAATGCAAGAAGAAGTACCGTCCATGTTTCCATATCCAAACTACAACCACCAAGCAAGAAAAGATCAAGAGTGGCAAGACCACCAACGGGACAACCTTGACAATGAATCCTACCACCATGCCATTGGCCCACAAATGTTTGATATAGAAGAAAGAGTGGAAAGGATTTGAGTTCAATTGGTACAATATGTGGAAGACCAACGCCTACTTGATGTGGAAGCATCCATAGGGAAACTAGCAGCCCAAGTAGGGGAGTTGGAAGAGATTATCCTAGAAGAAGAGGGAGAGGAGTGCTCGAACCATAGTGAGCAAGAAGAGACGGAGGAGCCTCCATGACATGGGAGTGTCCAATTGCATGACCTCAGTTCAAGACACAAAGGGATTTCAAATTTTTACTATGGTTTGTTAAGCATCAGATTCAGCTCGCAGGGGTATTTTTGAGACTTCATAACTTTTGATTCTGGAAGAGTTGGCTGATGTGCTTTATCTCATTGGAAATTTCAACGTCTTAACTACAATTTCCACTATTGAATTGCATCATTTGAAGCTTCCAAGAAGGAGTTATCACTGTTTTCAATTTCAAGTGTCAGCAGACAACAATTGCGGGATTTGAAGAGTTCAGCTTTAATGTGTTTAATTTCTTAAGTTTCCAATGCTTTGAATTATGTTGTTTTCTTTTAATTTCGTCCTTTTCCTTTGCCTGGAGGGTTGTTCCATGATTTGGCTATATAATGAGCCTCTATCCTTGTTAAATAATATTGATCAATATTGAATTTCAGAATACTATTTCTTTGAGATTTTATCTTTTAACTCTGTATCTCTTTGGTGGATTTCCATTGAGTGGTTCCCTTTAGTTCTGTATCCTTGGTTAATTCTCTAGGGTGGTGATATTCTATATCCCTCTTGACTTAACTTTGGTGGTGAGCTTTTACCTATCTTGCCGAACTTCCGTAGGGTGGTGATCTCTGTATCCCTTTTGGAAGTAAAGCTATTGTTCTTTTGTATGTGTTTGGGCTGTTTCTTGTTTGTCACGCTGCCTACCGGCATCACTCCAAGACTCCACAAATCGACCAACCCTTTTTTCTGTCTAACTGTTGACGGAAGCAAACAGGTGAAATCCTCAGATAGCTCAGAATCCGACCTCGGTGAAGTTTTACTAGAGTTCAAAAAAGAGCTAAGGGTAAAAAAGGAGTGGATAAGTCCTATTCTAGAGGTCGACTCACTTGAAATGGAGAGGGATTTGACAACAAAGAAAATGGAAGAACTCTCCAAAGAAGTCGAGGAACCGGTAGAATCCTCAGATAGCTCAGAGTGTGACCTTGGTGAAGTCTTACTCAAGTTTGAATAAGAGTTGAGGCTTGAAAAAGAGGGAAAGGAAGTAGACTTGGTCAAGGAAAATACTGAATTGTTAAGTCTAAATGTAGACTACATACTCAAGATAGACTTGACTGAGAAGGAAAGGGACTCATCCTTGAAAGAGCTTGAAAACATCAAGGAAGACTTCGCTAGGAAAATGCGGTTTATGGAAGCCGAAATTGAGTCAAGGGACAAGGCTCTTGAAATCATGAGAATCAAGGAAGAGAAGCACCTAGCCAAGCTTGCCATGCCAAAGGTTTATACCAAAGGCAAGCCCAAGGAAGTCATCCAACAACCACAAGTGTTGGACATGCAAGCCAAGCATAAGGAGCTCAAACCTCTTGCCTCAGTGCCAATCCCGAGCCAAGTCAAGAAGAGAAGGCCAAGAAGAAGGAACAAGAAGAAATTCAATCCTTCACCAACAATAATAGGTATATTTCAATCTTTAACCCCTACTTGTTGCCATTGCCATAAATTAGGTCAAAATCGGCCTTATTTTCCAAAGCAAAAATGGCAACGTGTGAACAAATTGGTTGTCAAATCCAAATGGATTGACAAGGCAAAATTGGAAGGACTTGTTAGGGAGGGACCCATTTGGGTCAAAAAGAAAGATGATGGGTACGTTGTTGTTAAACCACCTATCAGGGGTGGTGGTGGTTAATCCTTGTAAGCTTTTTGATGTGTTTATTAAGTGTACAGGGAGTTGAAGATCAAAAGCACTTGATGAAGATTTGTGGTGCACTCATTCATTTAGAACCAGTTTGGGCGCGATCACCAGGACGCCAAGAAATTTGCGCAATCATATGAACCTTGTCAGAAGACAACAAACCTTCATCACCTACCTCCAGAAAGACTTGCTTCAATCGGCACACCTTATCCATTTGTTATGTAGGGACTAGACCTGATCGGGCCACTTCCCACTGCGCCTGGTCAAGCCAAGCACGCTGTAGTGGCCATAGACTACTTTACCTGGTGGGTGGAAGAAAAGTCCCTGGTCTAGATAATTGAAGCAAATACCACGAGCTTTGTCAAGGAAAGCATCGTCTGTAGATTCGATAGCCCGATGGCTATAATCACTAATCTGGGTAAGCAATTTGACAATGCCAACTTCAGATTTTTCTGTGAAGAGCGGGGTATCGACCTTCGTTTTGCCTCGATAGCTCATCTTCAGACTAATGGGCTAGTAGAAGCGACCAACAAGACCATCAAGAAGCTCCTAAAGAAGAAGCTCCAACAGAAGAAAGGGAATTGGGTTGATGAGTTGCCAAATGTACTGTAGGCATATCGGACTACCAAGAGCACTGCTACTGGGGAGACCCCCTACTAACTAGCTTTCGGGACAAAAGTAGTCTCGCCTATCGAGCATAGGCTCATATCTTTCAGGTCCAACACTTTGAGCTAGAGGATAATGAAACAAAATTGAGAGCTAATCTAGACCTCCTCGAAGAGAAGCAAGACAGGGTTACAAAACGAGTAGCGACCTACCAGAGCGAGATAGCTCGGTATTTCAATAGAAAGGTGAAGACTCGAAACTTTAAGGAAGGGGATTTGGTTCTCAAGAAGGTAACCCAGAATACCTGGAAAAGGTCTGACGGGGTACTAGCTCCAAATTGGGAATGTCCCTACCTGATAAAGGTAGTGGTTCGAAAGGGGGCCTACAAGCTGGAAGACATGGATGGTTATCCAATAGACCACACATGGAATGCCAATCATCTTAGAAGATTAACCCTTAGAGTTTGAAAAAGAACTTATCTCGGTTGGTATACTCCTAAATATATACCTCAATTTTTTATTGCTTTGTATTTGCTTCTTGAGAAATTCAATAAAGTCAGTCTTTGTTCTCCTATATGATTCTCCTGAGTTCGCCTTGCAAATTTCGCCATTTCCGATTACCTCAACACCAAGAAAGGCCGCATGGCATTCCTGATGCCTTGGTCGGGGTATACCCTTCTCCAAGAAGTATCTGGTGTATAAAAGCCTAAGTGGCGTAGCCGCCTGCCAAACTTTGCATCCTCAAGACCAAGAGGATCTATACGGACCTCCTGAAACCTCGGACGGGGAATACCCCTCTCCAGGAAAAGCCTGGTGCTAAAGTGGCTTTAGTTGTCTACCAGGACAGTTCGCCAAAGGATCGGGATATCTTGTCAGGATACATGATGCCTTACTTTGCCATAACTACACATGAAAACCTGGTGCTAAAGTGGCCTTAGTTGCCTACCAGGACAGTTCGCCAAAGGATCAGGATATCTCGTCAGGATACCTGATGCCTTACTTCGCCATAACTACACATGAAAACCTGGTGCTAAAGTGGCCTTAGTTGCCTACCAGGACAGTTCACCAAAGGATCGGGATATCTCATCATGATACATGATGCCTTACTTCGCCATAACTACACATGAGAACGTAAAGCTAAAATGGCTCCAGTTGACTATTAGAAGATCAGGATACCTTGTCAGGATGCCAGATACTTCATCTCGCTAGACATTCATGTAAGAAAAAAAATTATAAAAAATTATGATATAAAGTTTGCTGGGTGATTAATCAAGGTTGGTTCAGCATCAAGATTCCTTATGAAGGGGATGATAGAATTTCCAGACTTGCAACATTCTAATCGAGGTACCTAGGCAGTATTGGATTCCTACCTAGATCAATCAGCTTGAACCTAGGTCGTTCCACACTTGGTCAAATTTACTTGATCAGAATATTGCAAGTTTATACTAAATCTAACAAGGGAACTATCGTCCAAGGATTGTTTTCGGAACTAAGGTGAATATTGAAAGTATACAAACATAGTTAAATTGTTTAAGGCATACCTAGGGAAAGGGGGGGGGGGGGGGGGGGGGGGGGGGGGAGGAGTAGGTTTTTACACCTTTTTCAATCCCTTAAATAAACTTTCGTTTGTCCCTCAAGGTAGCCTTACACACAACAAAATAAACCAAGAAAGACATACATAAACAATATGAGAATATAATCATGTGAACAAGGTCTATGTATATCACCTAGTTGTGTGAGGTATAAGAACAAATAAACACAACAACAAAGAATACTTGTATTTCAATAGATGTTCAATGAGTTACAAAAGTGATCAAATATCACTATACAAAAATTACAATATACAAAAGAATCATATATACAAAAATGATCAAAAGAATGAATCCACAAATCACACTTTACAAATACTTACTTCACTATACATCACAAGTGAATAATATGAAACAAGATAATAACATACACAAATAAAATATAAAAGATAGAGATAGGAAGAATTAACACGAGATTTTTTAACGTGGTAAAACCTCCAAGGAGGAAACATCCACAGGTTGAAATACAACTATTAAGGTATTATATATATTGGATGATAAAAATAGAGAATCTACAAAGTGACCAATCTTTAGCTCACCCAACCTAGTGGAGTCTAAGTCTACCCAACCCAATTGGAAAGTATGAAATCCCTCAATGATGCGGAACCACTATATATTGGACAACACATAAAACCAACATCGATGGTAGATTAGAAATTCCTCAAGAGTGCATACACCTCCCATGTACCCCGCTCTTTTGGAGTCTATGTCTAACCATACGCCTAGGCCTACCAATATAATAGCCAACTCCCTATCCAAGGCACTCATGCCTCTAGGGAGCCTCCCATGCATGACTATCCGAGTCCTCCCGACTCTGGCCATGACTTCTTGCTTGCCTATCCGAGTCATCCCGACTCTAGACAAGTCTTCTTGCTTGCCTATCTAAGTCATCCCGACTCTAACCAAGACTTCATGCCTTTTACAAGGACTTCCTAGTGTGATCATGTGAATGCAAATGATGCAAACAACCAATTCAACATAGAACATGTGATCAATACATTCCATGGTACAAATAGACCTAAACAAGTGATATCACAAGTAATAAAAGTCCATATGCAAAATACAAGAATAAAACCTAGAGCATGTGTAAACACCAAACACATAAGCTAAAAGTCTCATTCACACATACAACACTTGAACAAAATATATTCATGAAGTACAAGTTCAAGATGCTATAAACATACAATAAAATGCTAGATACATGAGATCAAATCAATCAATATTCTAGCCAAAAAATATAGAGCAAGGATTCAAGATATAAATCAATTAAATCCTGGATTGCTCTAATACATATACAAATACAATAATCCTAGATTTCATCAATCATAGGATCAAATCAAATCTCAAGGTCATTTATCACAAAATTGATTCAATCAAGTCACAAACAACCTAAGATGTCATTCTAATCACAATACAACAAACAAACATGTGAAAAACCTAGAATCATGGAAACCAGTTGACATTTGTCTCTAAATAGACTTTTGATTAGGATTGATTGGGAAGCTATCTTTCTCAATAGCATTCACCAAACATAGAAGTATATATAGAAGAAGAAATCCCAAGCAAATTGAAGGTTATAAAAGAAGAAATCCCAAAGATAACACAAATACCTTGGATTCACAAGCTGGTTCGGTTTTCTGTGTAGAACCACCAGAAAAATCGATCAAACAGCTGCCAAACTACTTGGAAAAGGTAGAGGACTCGATTACAAACAATCTCCAACTTGAATCACTCAATTCCGACTTTGTATGAAGAAGTTATGGTGTTTGGAAGGTGAGAAAATTGGGAGAAAAAATTCTGACGGGATTTTACAATTTTTCTTCTTGAAAATGAAATGGAGAGAATGGAGGGAATTTAAAAGGAGGAGAGAGAGAGATTTTTCGGGCCAATCAGAGGTGGCCACATCACCCACCCTGTGGGGGGCGCGTGGGCCACACGGGACCAGAGGGGTCCTCTGGCCGTGGGTCCTACGGCTCCCACACAGCTTGGGCCTCGTGGCCTTTGGCCACGCTCTCCTCTCGCGCGCTCCCTCGCGTTCTTCAGCCGTATCTTAGGCATCCGAACTTCGATTTTGAATCTGTTTTCAGATTATGAACCATGACTCCCTTACGCACGACAACCACTACACAACTTTGAAAAATGGTTGAGAAATCAACGAATGAGTAACCGAAATGACGAATGAGAATGAAAAGTAGCGTAGCTACATCGTTTGGACTCGAAACTAAGTGAATGAGTAACCGAAATGACCAGAACACAACAAGAAATCATAATAGAGCATATTCAAGTCCAAATACAAAAATATGAAAACATACAAACACAAAGACACACACATATGCTATTTCCTAGACATAGTCCTAGAACATGCAATAAGCAAAGTTTGTCAAGATAGTATAAATGCATGAGCATATATTATCAAGTGTGTGAAAGTGATATATAAATGATGTTTAACCATGAAGGAACACACAAGGATGCCATGTGTGTGTGTGTGTGTGTGTGCCTAGCCTTGTAAGAGATATGGGGTCTTATATTACCTTTGATGAACAATGAAGCACATATCACTTTGAAGCCGACATCTTGCATGAATTGTGGCCAAGACTTTCTTCGTCTTCTTAAATCTTCAACATATGGACCACTAAACATTACAAAAGAAACACGTTTTGATATGGAATACATGCCAACACAAACTATAAACCTAACAAATATGGATTCCTCTATTGCCAAGGAAGCAAGATTGAGGCACAGTAGTATCAACATTCTAAGTAAGTTTTATTTGACACATAGCCAAACATGCAAGTAGCCTACTGAATCGGGATATATTATAAGCAAGGCATTATGATTGCAAAAAGACAGAAACTTTCATTCAATCAATCAGGGTGCCCAACCCCCTTTTTCGGGCTACAAAGAATGAAAAATGAAAACAAAATGAAATGACAAAAAATGAAGTCATGCATCCTGCCTTTCTCCTACTTGTTCCTCCTGCCTAGTTCTATCTGGCCCCTCCACCACTTGGGCTCCAGCAGTAGCCTGGACTTCCTCAGCTCCTGGCACCTCGCTTCAACAAAAGGAGCTGCTCCATCCAAAGGTGCTACCTCGATAGGATCTTGAGCAACGGGAGGATTCTAAGTTTCCCTTTCTGTAGAATCTCCCAAATCAACAATAGGTGTCCCAGATACTTGATCAGAAGGAGGGTCAGAGACAATGGCAGCTTGAGAAGGACCTCCCTGGTCAAGGTCACATCAGAAAGCGTGGCAGCCCTAGCCATGATCTGGTCCCGATTCCAACCAAGGGGGATTTATAGGTCGAAGGGAGGAGGAAACGCCTTGACAACCTCGTACGAGGCAATGAAATACCCATCCATGAAGGAGGAATCCACCTTGGATTCCAAGATGCTCACCGAACCCCGTAGTAAACAGTTCTCATCAAGGAGGACAGCCTTCTCTACCTTGACCGTCTCCCTCTTAGCTCGACAACGTGTTGACTTGATAGTTTCATATGCACGCGTCATTCTCTCCAGCTCCACCAAGGCAGCCTGCTTGCTAGATTTAGACTCAGAAGTAGCTTGGACCAGGGAAGTTACATTTTCCTCAACCCGAGCTAGATCATTCCTGTAGGGAAAATTGCACGCGGAGGAAGCGAAAATAGGTTTAGTATATTTTTAAAAATTTTCCTTTTAAGAGAAGAACCTTAACCCTTGATTAATTCATATATAACAAAAGATATCATACCTTTGTCGCGTGATCCGATTGACGTTGCGTCGATGGTAATCCGCAAGATCTTCCAATCCAATCACGAACGTGAATCACCTAGGAGCCTGGTCTCCCTTTTCTTTGAATTGTAAACCTGAGAATGGAGAACAAAAAAAAAAAAAAACTTTTTCTTTGTTAGTCACTATAACCTTTCCAAGAGAAAACAAAGAACGTTCTGGTCACTTTTCAATTCACAATCTACTGATCGAAACTCGCGTGAACCTTATTCGAAATTGTGCACAAAGCCTTTTAGATTGTCAAAGCTAGTAGTGCATTATCGAAATAAAAACGTTTCTCTCTTCTTTTCTCACTTGGCCGAAAATTACATTAGTCTAAGAGAGGGATTTTATTTTTCTCAAGCAAAAGAAATAACCCCTTAGTTCAAGGCCTTAGGGTTCCACCAATTCTTATTGCCATAATATATATATATATATATATATATATAAGACCGAATCCTGATTGCCATATAAATATATATATATATTGGTGACCAATTCTATTTTCCATATAAATAATATATATATCTCAATATATATCTATGCCATCATTTCGTTATGCCTTATAAAATATATATCTTAATATTGTGGCCGAAATCCTCTACCATGTAGGATTTGTGTCTTTTGACTTAAATCCTAACCCTAGGTAGATTTCCTTATAATTCCAAACCCTAGTTCAACTCTTTAGTGTCTTTGTAACTATATCAAAAACTTCATAATTTGACTAGATAAATAAATTCCTTTTATTTATCTACTTACCAAATAAAGTTTTTAATATTTATTATACTACCAACAATAGTATAATACTAAGAAACATATTTCCTAGTCAGAAAAAGAATTTGATTCTTAATTAAATAATTAATCAGTCAATTAATTAATTCTCATTTAATTAAATAATAAAAGAAAATAATATATTAGACCATTTAATAGTCTTGCCACCCAAGTAGCATACATGGGCCTTATATTATTTTCCATTTTATTTAATCCATTAGACTTTAAATAAAAAGCCCACATGTGAACTAGACCCATTCTTACTAAAAGAAACAAGCCCACATGTCTTTCATTAATATTGTTAACAAAAAATTATCACCGGGGTGAAATTTCTAATTAACGTTTTATGAGGGACCTAGATCGGGATAGATCTGGGCTAGCGGGATACCTAGTAGCTCGATACCCCACTTGTTCCTACAAATCGGCTAAGTTTGGTATATACTAGTAGGATGACAAAGATTCTGGTATTTGATGGAATGAAATTCAATTTATTTTATTCAGTATAACATATAACGAAACTTACAGTCTACTGAAAGCATAAGCATGATCATAACAACAATGAAGAACGAAAGTAACATGGTAGGCAATGGTGATGGAGCTTTTCGTGTCTGTCGATAAGTGGAAAAAGTCTGGTAGGGTTTCGATCCCCTCTCTATTGTCATATGATGAATATATATATAGGCCCGTTTCTTGCTGTCCACTCCTAGAACTTCGGTCTAGGGTTTTAGCAAATTACGGATCTTTCCTCGGCGATCAACGGGTTCATCGAGGAATTGATTCCTTTAATTAGGTGATTCCCTCTTTCCTCCAATTTGATAGGAGTTGACTTCTATTTTAAATAGGATTCTATATGGCGGGAATGAATGCTGCGTTTTAACTTGAGTTTCTGTCTTGAACAGTGGTGCTTAATGTTTGTCTTCCTATTCGATTTGTTGCTTGGGGTACCCGCCTCCTACTTCAGGCGGGGTCGATATGCTGGGACCCTAGTGTTAACTTGCTATGTGTACGCTACGAGTTTTATGGGTTGGGATGCTTCGGGCACCCCGCCTTCCTCTCGTTCTTCTTAAATGAGGTTTGAGAATTTCGGGTATCGGACTACCGGGATACCGAGGTATCGGAATACCCGGGTAGGCAGGCGTTAAGACCATTTGGCAGTAGTGTCTCTGGGGCCTTGTCCTTGAGGTTTCCTGATGCTTTCTTGGTCCTGAAGGTTCTAAAGCTGGCCGGGGTAAGTGGAGTTTCATATCCTAACTTCATTGTAGGTAGGCGGGATTCCAAGGTACCTCTAAAAACTGTTGCTTTTTACCCTGACTCCTTTTTTGAACCTGATGAAAAATTCTTCTTTGGTCCCCGCCATTTTTGAAGGTTAACAAATATATTAATATAATTAAACAGCCCATTAAATAAATAATGTGCAAATTATATTCTTAATATATTAAATACAATTCTAGATGGACACATAATTAGTCCGGTAAAATATATCAAGTGATCCATTCAAGTCCGTGTGGATTGAGGATCTTGGCGGGCTATTTAAATTTAAGCTTCAATAGACATAACCTAATCACAATAAACAAATGATTCACTTAAGTTCAATCTATTAATTTTAGTTCATTCCACTAAAGAACTAAAATTGCATTCTTAAATAAAGATAGAATAAGTAAATGTTTCTCATTTATACCCTAGACAATCTTATTGGAGATAGTGAATCCTCATGAAGAATATCAGTAATCGCCAAGAGCTCATAGACCGCCTATAGCTCTCCAAGTTACCATATTTACTCATATGACCACATTTTGAACTTGGATATTTTGACTTGTCTAGAAGCCATGTTTCAATAGATAATATTGAAAACTTAATGTTAAGATTTAATATCCAAAACCTCAAAACATCCATATGATGATATTCTACTCTCATTTAATAAATAGAGTCACGATGTCAATATCTATAAATGAAGTTGTTAACCAAAAATTGTCACCGGGGTGAAATTTTCAATTAACAATTTAAGAAGGACCATGATCGGGATAGATCTTGGTCGGTGGGGTATCAAGTAGTTCAATACCCTTCTGCTTCCTAAAGGTCTACTAAGAATGGTGTGTGATGGTAGTAAGACAAGAAGGATTTTGACAAATAGTAGAATGAACATTCGACTTGTTTTATTTAGATGGCGATGGAGCTTTTTGTGCCTGTCGATAAGTGGAAAAAAATGTGGTAGGGTTTCGGTCCCCTTTTCTCTATATCATGCAATGAATATATAGGTCCGTGTCTTGCCATGCACTTCTAGAATTTCGATTTAGGGTTTTAGCACTTAACGGATCCTTCCTTGGGGATCCATGAATTCGTCGGGGATTTGATTCCCGAAATTGATGGGTTCCTTTTAGAATTGAAAGAGTTGACTTTGCTTTTGAATGAGACTCTTGAATGGCGGAAATGCATGTAATATTCTATCTAGAATGATGGCGTTTAATGCTTGTCTTCCTTCTCGATTTGCTGTTCGGGTACCCGCTTCCCGCTTCAGGTGGTGTCGGTGCACTGGGATTTTGGTGTTAATTAGCTAAGTGTCTACCACGAGCTTTGTGGGTCGGGATACTTTAGGTACCCTGCCTTCCTCTTGCTCCTCTTAAATGATGTCTGCAGATATCGGGGTACCGGGTATCGCGCTACCAAGATACCGAAGCACCTAGGAGTAGGTGGGCTCTAGGATCTCGTGACAGTAGAGTCTCTGGGGCCTTGTCTTCGAGGTTTCACTGATGCTTTCTTGGTCCTGGAGGTTTTGGACCTGCCCAGGGTGAGTAGAAGTTCATACCCTAACCTTTCTGTAGGCAGGCGGGGATCTCGGGTACCTATCCCGTTGTTGCTTTCTACCCCGACTCATTTTTCAAAGCCGGTGAAAAATTCTTCTTTTGATCCCTGCCAATTTTGGCGGTTAACAAAAGTCCCCCCTGACTTGAACACCAGTATCTTGCCGGGGTTAGAGCCAGGATTTCTAGTCCGTTTGAAGAATTTTCTATTTTGTCCCTCTGTCTGGTTTCGTCCGGCTGGCTTCCATTACTAAAGGGGAAATCCTCTTTATATACGATGGTATTTAATGATAATCCACGTGTCAAACAGTGGTTGCTTCACAAATTCAAACTGGCCGTTTTTGGCGTGGCTTTCTCGGAGTTGCTCTCGCACACGTGTCCAGCCATTACTCCTTGTTTCCCTCTATGCTCCGGTAACCACCCCACTCCTATCTATAAATGTATCACTCTTCCCTTCTCTTGTTTACGCTCACTTGTCTTTCAGAAATCAAGAACTGAATTCTTTCCCTTCTCTCGAGTCTCTTCCTTTCTTCAAGAATTTCCTTCCCTCTTTTTTTTTTTTTTTTTTTTAACTAATTATTCTTCTAACAGTTTTTGCTACTCCTCTTCTTTCTTTTTTTCTATTAGGACCGATACATCTGGATCCCCTTTCGGCCAACTCTCATGTCCCTTCTCCTGCCGGTGTCGGTGCTGCTTACGGATCTCAACCACTTGCATCAACTGCTCCTCCTGCAACTACGGGGTTGGATTCATATTCTCCTACTCCTCCTTCAACAAAGTTTGCAGCACATCCATCCTTGAGCGAGATGCTAGCACGGGCTGCCAAAGCCAAAGTTTCTCCACCCTCTACTCTAAAAAAGGCTTCAAGCGTGGCCGCTGTCCCACCTACAATAATGGTTGTTCCTCCTCCTCCTCCCCCCACCACTCCAATCTAGCTTCCAGCTAGGAAGGAAAAGGGGAAGGTTGACGTTGCTCAGGCTACACACCCCCCCCCCCCCCACCCACCAATCTTCCTTCTGGGTCGGGGTCACGAAACTATAGCCAGGAGGAAGTCATCTCTAAGTTCATTGCTGCCTGCTCTGGTGGGGGTCTGCAGTCAATGTCCTCTCTTCCTAATGATATCTTGGCCTCGAAGTGGGCTTCTCTACTTGCTAAGGTATGCGTTCAGACCCTTTAGCTTGTTGTGCATGAATTTCCCCCCTCTTTTTTATATCTTCTTTGTACCTTTCTGCAGGGTTTCAAATTTGCCCTAGCCATGGGGTAGCAGGTGATTACCCTGAAGGAGGCCAACCTAACTCTTCAGGCTAATTTAGAGGAGGCTAAGAACGATCTAGCCCGTGCTGAAGAGAATGTTTCTTCCCTGGTTCAGGATGCCTTGGAATCTGAAGCTAGTACGAAAGCTACCTTGGTGGAGCTGAAGCGGGTGACACACGCCTATAACATGGAGACTATCAGATCAACACACTGCCGAGATGAGAGGGAGACTGTCAAGGCAGAGATGGCTGTCCTCCTAGATGAAAACAGGTCTCTACGGGCTTCCATGAGTGTTTTGGAGTCTAGAATGGATTCTTCCTTTGGGGATGGGTACTTCACCGCTTCATATTAAGTCGCCAAGGCATTTCCTCCTCCCTTTGACTTGCAAACTACCCTTAACTGGGATCGTGACCAAATTATGACTCGGGCTACCCAATTTGAAGATCAAGACCAGGGAGGTCCTCCTCAAGCTGCCATTATTCCTGAATCTGTCGATAAGGATACTCAGAGTCCCTTGGTTGCTCCAGATGATTTAAGATGGGACTCTGTGCCCCTGCTGAAGAGATGGATCCTCCAGTTGGAATGGTTGTGGCAGGAGCTGGGGAAACTCATGATGCTACTGGTGATGAAGGAGCCAAGGAGGAAGGTGGATCTAGGCAAGGAGAGCTGGTGAGGAAAGAATCTTGATTTCCTTTTTGTTAATTTTTCTAGCTATGTCGTTGTTTTTGTAGCCCGAAAATAGGGATTGGGCGCCCTGATTCACTAAATGAAACTCTTTCCCCCTTTTTTTTTTTTTTTTTTTTTTTTGCAATCACTCTGCTTTACTTTCTTAATCATCTGCTTGTAGAATTCATACCCCAATTAAGGGATGGTACTTGTATGCTTTAAATGTGATTCAAGTAAGGCTTACTTATGAAATCATAACGCTTGACTTTAATCTTGCTTGGTTAGCGATAAGAGAATCTATACTTATTTTCTGGACATTCTTGGATGATAGTATCCCCTGCCTTAGTTGGCTACATTTTTCAGCCAAGTAAACTTGTATAAGTATGGAACTATCTTGGCCAAAAGGTCTTGACCCGGGTATGAAGCTAAAGCTGTTCATCGGGATGAAGTGTCTGGCTTGATTCTTTAATGATCAACCCTGGTAGGCAACTAAGGCCGCTTAAGCACCAGGTCTTATGGCGATATAACGTGGTGAAGTGTCAAGTATCCTGATGGATCGCCTTGATTCTTTGGCGACCTGTCCTAGTAGGCGACTAAGGCCACCTTAGTACTAGGTTTATCCTGGAGAGTGGGATTCCCAGTCCGAGGCTTCAAGGGGTCCATATAGGTCCTCCTGGTCTTGATAAAGTAGAGTCTGGCAGGCGACTACGCCTTTTATGCATTCATGCACCAGATCCTTCCTAGAGGAGGGTATACCTCGACCAAGGCAGCAGGAATGCCATGTGGCTTTTCCTGGTCTTGAGGCGAAAGGAATGGCAAAGACTTGCTAGGCGAACTTAGGAGAACCACGTAGGAGAATAAAAGCTGACTTTATTGAATTTCTCAAAGCAAATACAAAGCAAAAATCTGGTTATATGTATCAGTAGTATACCAACCGAGATACATTCTTCCTCAAATTCTAAGCGTAAAATCTTTTGAGATGATCGGCATTCCAGATGTGATCTACCGGGTAACCTTCCATATCTTCTAACTTGTATGCTCCTCTGCGTACCACTACCTTTATCAAGTATGGACTTTCCTAGTTGGGGGCCAGTACCCCATCTGACCTCTTCCGAGTATTCTGGGTTACCTTCCTGAGGACCAAGTCCCTTTCTTTGAAATTTCGAATCCTCACCTTTTTATTAAAGCATCGGGGCTATCTTGTTTTGGTAGGCCGCTACCCGCTCGGTAACTCTATCTTGTTTCTCTTCGAGGAGGTCTAGATTGGCTCTCAACTTCATTTCATTTTCTTCCAACTCAAAATGCTGGACCCTAAAAGATGTAAACCTATGCTCGATGGGTGAGACTGCTTCTGTTCCAAAAGCAAGGGAGTAAGGGGTTTCCCTAGTAGCGGTCATCTTGGTAGTCCGATATGCCTAGAGAACGTTTGGAAGCTCATCAACCCATCCCCCTTTCTTCTGTCGGAGTTTCTTCTTGAGGAGCTTCTTGATAGTCTTGTTAGTGGCTTCGACCAATTCGTTAGACTGAGGATGAGCCACTGAGGACAGATGAAGATCGACACCCCTTTCTTCGCAGAAAGTTCTAAAGTTGGCATTGTTAAATTGCTTACCGAGATCGGCGATTATGGCCATCGGGGTGCTGAATCTGTAGATGATGTATTCCTTGACGAAGATCGTGGTGTTGGCTTTGGTTATCTAGACCAGGGATTTTGCATCCACCCACCGGGTGAAATAATCTATAGCTATTACAGCATGCTTGGCTTGACCAGGCATAGTGGGAAGCGGCCCGATCAGGTCTAGTCAACAGATAGCGAATGGATAAGGTGTACTTATTGAAGTGAGCCTTTCCGGAGGTAAATGGTGAAGGTCTGCAGTCTTCTGGCATGGTTCACAAGATTGTGCAAACTTTTTAGCGTCCTGATGAATAGCAGGCCAATAGTATCCCATTCTGAGAACTTGGTACGCCAAAGTCTCTCCTGAAACATGGTTGCCGCAGTCCCCTGCGT
This sequence comes from Acer saccharum, assembly GCA_030490815.1. NCBI lineage: Eukaryota > Viridiplantae > Streptophyta > Magnoliopsida > Sapindales > Sapindaceae > Acer > Acer saccharum. The sequence goes on from CM059870.1 coordinate 20,881,978, forward strand.
GTATCTCATCTAATGCCCATTGAGCATCATCCGGGTGCAAACATCGTAACAATAGAAGCAATTTTCCTTTGCGATAGAGGTGCCCTTCTACCAAGCAGTACCGGGTTGCAATCCTCTTGAGCCTGCGTGCTTGATCCAGGTTTTCAGGGAGCGTGTCATTTTGGAGATAGTCAGCTATGGGGTCCATCCAGCAAGGCAGCCGATCGACTGGGCTCACTTCTAGTCCTAGGGCTGTACTAGGTCGGGGTATTAATTGGAGCGGAATTCCTTTAGGTAATGCTCGCCCTCCTGTTGCAGCTATCTGGGGCAAGACATCTGCTCGGTGATTCTTCTCTTGAAGGATCTATTCCATCTTCATACCTTTAAACTTCGTAGTTGCTTCTTAGACTTTTCGGAGGTACGCTATCATGTTGTCACCCCTTGCTTGATACGTGCTGGATACCTGGTTGATTACCAACTGGGAGTCACTTCTAACTAGGAGGTACTCAGCTCCTAATTCCGTAGCCACCTTTATTCCTGCTAACAGAGCTTCATATTCTGCCTCATTATTGGTAACTTTAAACTCAAACCTGAAACAGTGACTGGATTCAATCCCTTCGGGGTCAATAAGGATAATCCCGGCCCCACAGCCGGCTTGATTTGAGAACCCATCTGTATACAGGATCCAGGCTTTCCAATCAGTAGGCCATCAAGAGGATTCTGGATCTGAGCTCGGAGCTATAGATGCATCCGGATGGGGAACCATGCTGAACTCTGTTACAAAGTCGGCCAGGGCTTGGGCTTTGATTGTTGTCCTTGCCTTGTATTTTATGTCATACTGAGTGAGCTCTAAAGCCCACAGGACTAGCCTGCCGGATACGTCTAGCCTCTGGAGGAATTGTCTCAAGGGTTGGTCTGTTACCACTGCAATTGTGTGAGCTTGAAAATAAAGCCGAAGCTTTCTGGCCGTGGTCACTAATGCAAAAGCTAATTTCTCCAGAATGGTGTAGTTCTTCTCATATTTTGACAGAGCACGACTTACGTAGTAGATTGGTCTTTGGGCTCCATCACTGCATTCCTTCACCAAGGCTCCACTTGTCACGGTTTCTGATACTGCTAAGTAAAGTTGTAGTTCTTCCTCTGGAAGGGGTTTTACCAGTAGCGGGGGACTGGTTAGATACTCCTTTAGAGCCTGAAATGCCTGCTCACTTTCTTGATTCCATTTCATGTTCTTCCCCTGTTTGTTGATTTTGAAGAAGGGTATGCATTTATCTGTGGATCGATATATGAAACGGTTCAGTGCTACTATCTGGCCAGTCAACCCCTACGCTTGTTGGAGTGTACTAGGAGATTCCAGATTCATGATGGCCTTGATCTTCTCAGGATTGGCTTCGAGTCCTCTCTCATGCACCATGAAGCCAAGGAACTTCCCCGTTGCTACCCCAAAAGCGCATTTAGTCGGATTTAGCCTTATCTGATTCTCCCTAATCACTTGGAAAGTTTGGCGTAAATCTTCAGGGTGCTAGTGGGTCATTTGAGATTTGGTGATCACTTGGAAGAGGGAAGCTGTCCTTTGGGCATGCCCGGTTGAGGTCGGTGTAGTCCACACACATACGCCACTTTCCATTGGCTTTGGTCACCATGACTACATTGGCAATCCATTCGAGGTAGCGGGATTCCCTGATGAATCTGGCTTTCAAGAGTTTATCCACCTCTTCCTTTACCGCGGTGTTCCACTCCGTGTTGAAATGTCTTCGTTTCTGCTTAACGGGTTTGACAGTAGCATCTACAGCCAACCGATGAGCTGCTAGGCTGAGAGGGATGCCCATCATTTTGTCGTGATTCCAGGCAAAAATGTCGTTATACTCTTCAAGAAGTTTTATCAAACTTCTTCTGATCCCGCTATCCAGTGCACCTCCTATCTTCACTACTTTAGTTGGGTCTCCTTTTCTGATCTGGATTTCTTCTAACTTCTTCGCGGGGTGTCCACCAATCCATCCCCTTTCTTCCTCTCCTATTTCCTCTACGATCAGGTCTGGCATCCCCCCTTCTTCTAGGATACAATGGTCCGGCTCTGGAATCCTGTGACCCAGCTCATAGGTAACATGGGTGTACTGCTTGGCCAAAGTGGTGGGGTTGGCAGATACTGTATGACAGGTGCAGGTTGCTTGCTGATCACCCCTGACCTCTCCTACCTTGGTTCCAACCGGGAATTTCAAAACGTTGTGGTAAATTGATAGGACTCCTCTAATTCCCGATAAGAAAGGTCTTCCCAAGATAACATTATAGGCGGACAGGGTATCCACCACAATGAACTTTGTCATGATATTCTGTTGAAGGGGAGCTTTTCCAATTATCACCGGCAAGATGTGTGTTCCTACTGGCATCACGGAGTCCCCAGTAAATCCATACAAAGGTGTAGTGCAACTGTTATAACAAGAGTTCTTAAGGTTGAGTTTCTCCAACACTCCTTTGAACAAGATATCCACGCTGCTTCCAGTGTCTATTAGGATGCGATGGACCCGGCAATTAGCAATCTGTACTGTGATCACCATTGGATCATCATGGGGCTGTACTGTGTTGTAAGCATCATCCTCAGTGAAAATAATTTGAGTGGAACGAGGGTATTCTCGTTGTCCTCAGGACACCCGGAACATATCTTAACCAGTGGTGAGCCTTGGGATCTTCCTAGCATGGTTTTTTCTTGAATTATTAGAAGTCCCAGCTAGAGTTGGGCCTCCGCTGATAGTATGAATAACCTGAACTTGTTGTATCAGATCCTTTCCCTCGTCCTTCCTCCTGGATCCAGTATTGCCACCTGCATCGGGCTGAGGAGACCCTTTTTTTCTATTGCTGGCCTTGTTGTTGGCTGGATCCTTCTAGGCGGGATGTCGATCGTTGATTTCACCAGCCGAGGTCTAAAATCTCCAAGGTGATCCTGCACCGGTAAAGGCGACCCAAGATTGTTAAAGACCGGTACCCGGGTACTTGGTCCAACCCCCTCTACAAATCTAGGTGCTTCAAAGGGGATCCCTTGAGTAATCATCCGAAGACGGACACTCTCCACATAGGCAGCAGCACGTTGTTCCATGGCATCCCGAGTTGCTTCTGGGACCGCAGGATCCTGTGGTGTTGATCCGGGATTAGGCGGTAGAACCAGCGCTGGGATTTGGCTTCTTACTCCCTTCCTTTTCCGTTGATTTCTTTGGGTGGAAGCGAGGGAATGGGGTCCAAAGGTGGCAGGCTGCCCCTGAGTGGATCGGGGCCTCATCTTCTGTTTCTTCTGGGTAGAGCTAGGTAGCTTGTTAAGGGTGGTTTCGTCCCCACAAACAGCGCCAAAGTGTTAACCAAAAATTATCACCCGGGTGAAATTTCCAATTAACAATTTAAGGAGGACTAGGATCGAGATAGATCTTGGTCGGCGGGGTATCAAGTAGTTCGATACCCTTCTGCTTCCTAAAGGTCTACTAAGAATGGTGTGTGATAGTAGTAAGATAAGAAGGATTTTGACAAATAGTAGAATGAACATTCGACTTGTTTTATTCAGAATATCATATTGTAAGATTACAGTTAATCGATAGCACAACTATTATTACAAGAACAAAGAAACAAAAATAAGCTTGGTGGGCAATGGCGATGGAGCTTTTCGTGCTTGTCGATAAGTGGAAGAAAATGTGGTAGGGTTTCGGTCCCTTTTTCTTTATATCATGCGATGAATATATAGGTCTGTGTCTTGCCATGCGGTGGAAAAAACTGTAGGTTGCTTGTCTTTCCCCACTTGTTCTTGTTGCCTCGCAATAATGGGCTAGTGCTTGAGCTTTGCAGGTTGTTCCCAGTCCCTCCTTTATCCCATGTGAGCTGGGATGAGGTCTGGCGTCAGCCCTTGTAAGGGTCATGGCTGGTTGGTTACTATGAACGACGTCAGCCCTTTGGAGCGGGGGGTTGTTAGAACGTTCTAAGGAGGTCTTCTCCAATGGGTCGTTCTAGTTGTGGGAGTGAGTTATGCATGACTGGGTAGGTGCTACTTAGGACAGTTCTTAGCTGGGTTGTTGGTTAGGAGCGGGTCCTCTTATTAGGCGCTTTTAGGGGAGCCGAGTCCTGAGGACCGCATCTGGGAGGCGGGATCCTTGGTGGACCGGTCCCCCTTCTCAATGGGCGTTCTTGGGGGAACTTAGTTCCTTGATGAGCCGCGCTCTGACCTAGTGTGTCAGGGGAAGGGGAGGCGCGGTACATGATAGACCAGGCCTTTCTTCTCATTAGGCGTTTTAAAGTGGTCGGGAACCTTTCCGCGGTGAGTACCAAGGAGTGATGAGGGCTCTTTAATGGGGAACGCTCTTCCTTGAATTAATTGCCTATTTTTCCGGTTAACAGAAGTCCCTTCCGCCTTTAATGTTAATGGTATCATTGAACATTGGAGGCGAGATACCTGGTCGCATGAAGGATTTTCCCTGCCTGGATTTTTTCTTTTTCCTCCCCTGAATTTATTGGAATTCGCTTTAGTGGTCGTGTCTTTTCAAGCATTTTTTTTTTTGTTTTTTTGTTTTTGGGTAAATAAATAGTATCATAGAAAGAGGAAAGAATGTACAAATACAAGGGGCATACCCCAGGAAACAATGAAACTAGAGCACTAAGGCCCAAAACAAGCTCAACAAAAAGCTCAAAAACAACAAGCTCATAAACAAGAGCTAAACAAAAGCTTTAACAAAGCAAAAAAACACTAAAGAAAGCAAACAAACAGCCAACAACACAAGTATCATCTAGAGGTTACATTCCAATTCATAGCAATCAGAGGCTAATCCTTCAAATTGATATAACAAAGCTGGCTACGAATAGTGTCAATAATGGTTCGGGTAACCTCTGCATTAGGCATTCTAGAGCTCTTAAAAATACAATAATTTCGCTCTCTCCAAATAAAGTAGACAACCACTGCAAGGCAGAGCTTTTTAGTCACACTGGAAGGAGAGTTCCCTTTCCAATGAATGGAAATCCAATCAATTAAATCATTCCAGCTAATACCATGTGATAATAATGACTTTTCTGAAATAGGCACGTTTCTCGGGACACGAGCAACAGCAATGGGATGTTTACTGTGCATCGCTCCACGTGGCACGCGCTGAGTGGCCCAGCCGTCCAATCCGCCTTTTCGCTTGCTTCTCCCTAGCCGTCCGATCCCTTGGAGGGCTGAGACCTCCTCGTTTAAAATTTAAACTGCCACTCTCTCTCCCTATTTAAGGGTGGTTTGACCGGAGTCTCCCCATTTTCTCTCGTTCTTTCCAGTTTTCACTTCCTCTTCTTCACTTCTCTCTTGTGCTTCTTGTTGCCTTGCTAAAAATGGCGTTTGAGGATTCCAATGCAGAGAGGGATTACAATTACGATGGGGAGGATAGTTCCCCGGAGAAGTCTGGGCTTTCTCTCAAGAGGCGCAGGCCCAGTGGCGACTCTACCGCTAGTGGAAGTAGGGCTCGCCCTCGTCCTCGTCGTTTCGGGTGACATTCTTCGATCGGGACCGGATTTGCCAACTCTCCTTCTTTTCCAGTGCATGTCTCCAATGGGGGAGGGGGAACCAGCCCCGAGGCACCTTATGGTGAAGGAGAACCGGATCTGGAGCATGTTGATATGGGGGGATCCCATCGGGTAATGGCGGTTGGAGGGGGAAGGGATCCTCTTAAGGTTTTTGAGTGTGTTCCCCTATCAGTGTGTACCGTGGGCGTGCTATCCCGATTGAGGCGTGATTCAAAATTCAAGAAGACATAGAGCTCTCTCTCCCCACAGAAGATAATGATGCTTACGCACCTCCTCCTTTTCATCTTCATATTCACGTGGTGGCTTTTGAGGGGGGGGGGGGGGGTGTGGGGCTTTGCCTCTCCCTCCATCCTACATTTAGGCGGGCCTTGTGTGCGTTTGGACTAGCTCCAATGCAGTTGGTACCAAGTTTCTAGAGGAACTTGGTAGGTTTTCTTGTGATGTGGCGAGAAGCCACTGGCTCTCGACCCAATCTAGGGGAGCCGGGCTACAGAGTTGCGCTCCGTCTTCCAACTGTCGCCCCTGACTTAGTAGCCCACCGATCAATATTATCTTCGTTGTGTTAATGCCGTTGACTTTGTCGTGCTTGGTACCCGGAGGAAGGATCCCGGGTGGAAAAAGGAATGGATCGTTGTGAAAGGCAACTGGGGGGACATGGTTCGTGGCTACAAGTATCCTGATTTGGAGGGCTTTCCTTGGGAGCCGGCTTGGGTGGAGCATTCCCTCTTGGCAATTGATGCAGTTCCAAGTGATCTACTCTTTTGTTTACATTTTCACCCTTTCTTTTTTGTTGTCGTAGTGTTTTTGGTCATCATTAGTGTTATTAGCGATAGTTCTAATGGTCGCTTAATTCGTAGTTTCTTTTGCAGGTGTTCAGCGAGAAGAGGTTCCTCTTACCAACTCTGGTGCCACCCAGGCGCGGGCAGGATCTTCTGCTGGTGTCAAGGCAACCTCGCGCACTCCCCTGAAATAGGCGACACTGATGAAAGTCAAGAAGGAGAAGGGGGGTGCGTCAGGCTCGGCTTCTCCTCAACCATTTAAAATGTTTCCTCCTTCCTCCCGGTTGGAGGAGCTAGAGGCGCGTCTAGGTCCAAGTCGTGGTCTACCAAGCCCTTCTGTATCTAAGTTGCCATCCTCGGTGCCCCATTCTGGCTCTTCAACCTCCACCCCTTTAAGATCTTCTGTACCTCCTCCCTAGCCCTCTTTGGACAAGGGGAAGGGAGTGTCGAAAGCGGAGAAGGTACCTCTTGCTCCTCCCAAGGTGAAGAGAGACCCCTCTTCTCGCTCAAATGACATCTACCATGCATTCAAAGAGGCATGCTCCAAGGCGGACTCCTCCCAACTTGCTGTGCTTCCTACGAACGAACTATCCTCTAAGGGCTCCACAATAGCAGCCGGGGTATCTTTCGACTGCTTCCTTCTCCTTTTGTTTTGTTTGGGTGGTCATGCTAAGTGTCAGGCCTGCACATTTTTTGTGGTCCCTTTTTCTTTTTGTAGGTGTTCCAGCATATCTTAGCTCTAGGGCAGCAAGCTGTTTCATTTCAAGAGGAGAACCGTCTAACGGAGGAGAGGTGAGTCAAAGCTGAGAGGGATAGGGGCGAGGCGAAGAAGGCCCTCATAAGGCTTGTCATGGAGAAGAAGGAGCTAGAGAGCAAGGCTGCCCAGATGAAAAAAGACCTTGACCAGGTGCAGAAGGATCTGGAGGCTGAGGTTAACCGGTCCACCCGTCGGGCACTAGCGCGGAACGAACTGAAGATTGAGTTGGCTGCTGCTGAGAACCGTGCCGTGGCGGTGATTGCTAATGCTATGGAAGTGGAGGTTAAGGCTGACAAGTCTTTTGGGGAAGGTTACTTCCTTGCTCAGCTACATGTTGCCCAGCACACCCCTCTTGATTCGATCTTCATCAAATTCGTGGCTAGAACAGGGAAGAAATCCTAGCAGGTGCCAATGGCGCATCCAGAGTGACACCAGGGCAAGCGATGCCTCCTGAAGGTGGGGATACAATGAGCAGCAGCGATCCAGCTATGAGCGACAAGAAGGAGCCTGGTGCAATCGGAACAATACCAGGATCGCCTCTAGTGGAATCGGGGGAGCCGCCAAAGGAGGCTCAAGGGGAGCGCCGCCCGGAGGATGTAGCCTAGGATGCTCAACCGAGTCAACAACAGACCGTATCAGCCTCGCCTGTCAATGAGCCCACTAGTCCTATGCAAGACCAGTAGACAATGCCTCTTCTATCGCTTTTCTGTTCACACATATTGCCACTTTATATTTTCTTTATTGACGATTTGAGGGAGATCAGGCCAGTCGTGCCTTGGTCTTCCTTTAATATGTAATCCTGAACTGATGCCCATGCATCCTTTATTCGTTTTATTTTAGCACTTCTTTATTTGTTGGGAAGTTGGGCCTTCTGAGCTCTAATCTTTCTCTTGGTATGTAATGATGAACTGGTGCTTCATGCATCCTTTTACTTGCTTTTTTTTTGTTGACATGCATGTTTGGTCTAGGTTGCTTAGCCTGATGCCTATTGATGAAGTAAAATCCACTTTTTTGCCCTTACTTTGTCTTCTCATTATCCTGTGCCTGGCAGACTCGCTTAGACATTTTCGGCACAAATTAGCTATGATTTAGGACAAGTAGACTTGGCATTGGTACATCCCCTTGTGGCGTGGCTGCACCGGGTAGGTGTTGGTTGATTTCGTGCCCTAATCTTGACTTAGGATCTTTTTGTCCTAATGGACTGTGCTAGCAGCCGGTGCCTCCCTAACAAAAAAAAAAAGGGTTTCCTTGCTTGAGTATCCGTTGGGGGGGGGGGGTTATACTTGCTTTCAAGGTATTAGGACAGCCCCCACGCCTCATTTATAAACCTATCTGGTATCGCACAGACTTGGTTGGATGCCCCAGTCATTTGAGGCTAAGTCTTTAGATGAGGGTTTCGTATCCAGCCCCAATGTACCGCGGTAGCTCATCCGAGGTACCAGTTACCTTCTGGACTTGGTAGGCAACTATAGCCACTTAAGCCCAAGTCCCTACTGAATACCCAGCCCAAGGCATCGTGGTAGCTCAACTGAGGTACCCGGTATCTCCTGGACTTGGTAGGCAACCATGGCCACTTAAGCCCAAGTCCCTTCTTGGGGGGTCTTGTACCCAGCCCAAGGTATCGTGGTAGCTCATCTGAGGTACCCGATATCTCCTGGACTTGGTAGGCAACCATGGCCACTTAAGCCTAAGTCCCTTCTTGGGGGGCCTCGTACCCAGCACAAGGTATCGTGGTAGCTCATCTAAGGTACCCGGTATCTCCTGGACTTGGTAGGCAACTATGGCCACTTAAGCCCAAGTCCCTTCTTGGGGGGTCTCGTACCTAGCCCAAGGCATTGTGGTAGTTCATCTGAGGTACCCGGTATCTCCTGGACTTGGTAGGCAACCATGGCCACTTAAGCCAAAGTCCCTTCTTGGGGGGTCTCGTACCCAGCCCTAGGCATCGTGGTAGCTCATCTGAGGTACCTGGCATTCATTAGGCGAATTATGGGATAATCAATGGAGGAGAATAACTTTTCATTCATTCATTCATTCAAAATGGGGTGAGAAACACCCTAAGTACAGGCGGTCGAAGCCGCTTCACTTCTTCGCTGAACCCCGGCTCTCAAGTGCCTGACGGGTCACGCTTACATGAAAAGTGACAAAACGCAACAAGTGCTATTTACAGTAGAATTACCACACCTTTCCTCTTGATCATCCCTTCGTTACTGCTATGGGTAGAACCTCTTCAAGTGGTCTACATTCCAGGTGTGCCTAATGGGATCTCCTTCGAGGTCCATCAACTTGTACCCTCCTCGGCTCACCTTTGCTTTGAAGAGGTACGGGCCTTCCCAGTTGGGAGCGAGGACGCCATTAGAGCGGCGACGGGTATTTTGCGTGACTTTCCTCAGCACTAGGTCACCCTACTTGAAGCTCCGGATCTTAACGCCTTTGTTGAAGCAACGAGCAATCTTTTGTTGATAGGCTGCCATCCTCAGGGCAACCCCGGTCTGCTTTTCTTCCAAGAAATCCAAGCACGCCCTGAGCTTGTCCTCATTGTCTTCCAGGTTGTAGAGTTGTGTGCGGAAGCTGGGGAGCTTCAGTTCTATGGGTAGGACAGCTACGACTCCAAAGGCTAGTGAATAGGGGGTCTCCTTAGTCGCGATCCTTTTGGTGGTCCGGTAAGCCCATAAGATGTTTGGGAGCTGGTCCACCCAGGCCCTCTTTTCCTATTGCAGCCTTTTCTTTAACAATTTCTTGATTGTTTTGTTTGTGGATTCGACCAAGCCATTTGTTTGGGGATGGGCCACCGAGGCAAAGCGACACTCGATCTTGAGATCTTCACGATAGTCCCTAAAGTTGTAGTTGTCGAATTGCTTGCCTAGGTCAGTGATTATTGCCATGGGGACCCCAAATCTGCACACCAAATTCTTTTTGATGAACACAGTCGTTTTCGCCTCTGTTATGCTAGTGAGCGCTTCTGCCTCCACCAATCGGGTGAAATAATCCATGGTGACGACTGCGTACTTGGCCTGTTTGGTCCCGGCTGACAAAGGCCCGATGAGGTTCGCTCCCCAAACCGCAAAGGGGTAGGGGTATGAGATGATGGATAACCTTTCTGGAGGTTGATGCAAGAGGTTTGCCACCTTTTGGCAAGGTACACAAGCACGAACGTATAGGCGAGCGTCCTCATGTAGGGTCGACCAAAAGTATCCCATCCTTAAGACTCGATGTGCAAAGGCATCTCCTCCTAAATGATCTCCGTAGTTGCTTGAGTGGACCTCCTTCAGCACCCACTTGGCATCGTCCGGGTGTGGGCATCTAAGGATAGGCAAAGACTTCCCTTTCCGATACAGATGCCCTTGTACCAGGCAGCACCGAGTTGACTTTCTCTTTATCGCCCTAGCTTCTGCTGGGTCATCCGGGAGTTTCTGGCTATAGAGATACTCTATGATGGAGTCCATCCAGCATGGGATGCGGCTTACCGGGTGGACCTCAGCCGTTTTGGCGATGCTCGATCAACTTATGAGTTGTAGCCGGACTCCTTTAAGGGGGGTTTGCCCTCCTCCTGTTGTGATCTTGGCGAGAACATCTGTTAATGGTTAGCCCCTCTGGGTATTTGCTCAATCTTGATCATTTCGAATGCCTTGGTAGCTTGCTTTACCTTTTCTATGTAAGCGGTCATGTTCTCTCCCTTGGCCTGGTAGGACCCAACTACCTGGTTCACGATTAACTGTGAATCGCTCTTGATTGTAAGGAACTGGGCTCCCAATTCTCGAGTGGCATTCAGGCTAGCCAGGAGCACCTCATACTCTGCTTCATTATTGGTAGCTCTAAATTCGAATCTTAGGCAGTGGGAGGATTCCATCCCTTTCGGGTCGATCAGCACAATTCCCGCTCCACAACCATGTTGGTTGGAGGCTCCATTAATGAACAACGTCCAAACTTTTGATTGAGAGGGCCATTCTTCACCGAGGATTGGGACATTGTTGCCAAGCTGGGCAGCGGGCTCTGCTTTAAGATGGGAGTTGGGATTTCCGTTGAACTCCGCCACAAAATCTGCTAAAGCCTGTCCTTTGATTGCAGCGCGGGGCTTAAAGGTAATGTCATATTGGGTAAGCTCGATGGCCCACAAGACCAGCCTGCCTGACATATCAGGTCGCTGCATGAATTGGCGGAGAGGGAGGTTTGTAAAAACGGTTATTGAGTGGGCTTGGAAGTAAAGGTGCAACCTGCCCACTGCAACTACCAAGGCGAAGGTGAGCTTTTCCAACTGGTTAAAGTTCCTTTCGGCCTTGCTGAGGGAACGGCTTGCATAGTAGATGGGCCTTTGGATCCCACCCTCACATCTTTTCACCAAAGCAGCGCTAGTTGCCGTGTTTGATACCGCAAGGTGGAGTTGCAGTACATCTCCCAGCAGGGGTTTGACAAGTAGCGAAGGATTGGAATGGTAACTCTGGAGCTTTCTGAAGGTGCGTTCGCTCTCCTCATCCCACTTCATCCCTCTTCCCTTCTTGATGGCTTGGAAGAACGGGAGACACTTGTCAATAGACCGTGATATGAACCTGTTGAGGGCAACAAGGCGGCCGATCAATCCTTGTACTTGTTTTAAAGTGGTGGGGATTGGAGTTCGAGTATTGCTTTGATCTTTTCTGGGTTCGCTTCGATCCCCCTCTCATGAACCATGAATCCCATAAATTTCCCGGCTGAAACCCCAAACGCACACTTGTCTGGGTTCAGCTGCATTTGGTTCTTTCGAGGCACTTCAAAGGTCTCCCTTAGATGGTCAGGGTGTTGCTCTACATGCTGTGATTTGGTTATCATGTCATCTACGTAGACCTCCATGGTACGACCGTTCTGCTCCTTGAATAGCTTGTTGAATAGCCTATGGTAGGTGGCCCCGGCATTTTTCAGCCCAAAGGGCATCATCTTGTAGCAGTACAAACCTTGGTTTGTGATTAAGCTGGTCTTTTCTTGATCTTTTGGAGCATGGTGATTTGATTGTAACCGGAGAATGCATCCATGAAACTCAGGGTCTTGTTTCCCGCAGTTGAATCAACTAGTTGGTCGATCTTGGGGAGGGGGAAGCTGTCTTTCGGGCAGGCGTAGTTAAGGTCAGTGTAGTCTACGCACATTCGCCACTTCATATTGCTCTTTGTGACCATGACCACGTTAGCGATCCTCTCCGGGTATTGCGCTTCCCTGATGAACCCGGCCTAAAGGAGTTTATCCACCTCCACTTATACCGCGGCGTTACGGTTTGGGTTGAAGTACCTCCTCTTCTGTTTCACTGGTTTTAAGGTTGGGTCCACATTGAGGCGGTGTGCCGCCAAGCTAGTAAGGATGCCAGGCATCTCTTCATGGGACCAGGCAAACACATCATTGTAGTCCCGGAGGACCTTTTGGAGCGCAGCTTTGTGTTCGAAGGTCAAGGTGGATCCTATCTTTACCGATTTTGGAGGATCTTCCTCCCTGATCACGACTTCTTCCAGTTCTTTAGCCGATCCTCCTCTCTTTTCTTCCTCGGGCATTTCTTCTTTAGGCGCTACTTTTTCAATTTCTGATTGCTCTATCATGCTTCCTAGGTGCTCCATCCCTACGCCATGCGGTTACACGTGACTAGAGAGGCCTCTCACTTAAGGAGGATCTCCCACCTCCGGTCCTCTCTGGTCACCTTCTGTGGTGATTTGGAAGCAATGCTTGGCTAGTGCAGAGGGATTTGACAAGACGGCGTAACACCTATGTGCCATTTGTTTATCTCCTCTTAGGATTCCAACTTCCTCGTCTACCAGGAATTTCAATACATTGTGATAGATTGATAGGACTCCCCTAATCTTTGAGAGGAAGGGTCGCCCTAAGATCATGTTGTAGGCGCTTGGGATATCTACCACCACAGATTCGACCATGTTGTTCACTTACTGGGGAGCTTCTCCTATGGCCACTGGGAGTATGATAGAACCTGCCGACATCAAAGTGTCCCCGGTGAACCCATACAGGGGGGTGGTGCAGCTGTAAAAGCAAGGTTGGCGGAGTTGACAGCAATCCAGCGAATCCTTGAAAACTATATCCACGCTGCTCCCAATGTCGATCATAACCCGGGCTGCTCGGTTGTTTGCTACCTGAACAGTAACTACCATCGGGTCATCATGGGGCTGGACCGTGTTGTAGGCATCATCCTCCGTAAATATGATTTGAATGGAGCTAGGACGGTTTGGCGCAATCCCGCTGACCTTTAGCACCTGGCTTCCTGTATCGTGTCAGGGTACTTTCCTGGCGTGGTTCTTCCTGGAGTTATTTGATGTACCAACGATGGTGGACACCCCGCTGATAGTGTTGACAATCTGGATCTATTCCATCGGGTCTATTCCTTGGTCTTTCCTCATTTCCTCATGTTCCTTCATCTCCTTCTGGACCTGCTTCCCCATTTTGATTCCATCCCTCACTTGTTGTAGAAATTCCACCAGTAGCCCGCCCCTCACCAAGCCTTTGATTTGATTGTGAAGGCTGTAGCATTCCGATGTGTTGTGACCTATGTCCTGCTGGAAGTCACAATACTTATACTTGTTTCTCCTATCTACAGGGAGCTTCATGGGGTCGGGCTTCTTCAAAAGTCCCTTGTCTCAGATTGCTAGATAGATCATTTCCCTTGGGGCGTTAAGGGTGGTGTAGTCGGTGTATTCTTATTCCTCCTATTAGGCTATTCTGGCGACCTCTCTTACTAGGAACAGGGTCCGTCGGATCTTCCTTGGTGGGGATATCCTTCTAAAGGGGCATGCCCTGCCAGAAGGGAGCTGAGGCAGGCGGTAAGTGGACCGATTCGGGAGATTGTTCCTGAACTTGGGAACGGGTTCCTTCTCCTTTTTCTGATTGTTGTCCCTCTTGTGTCGCTTACTCGAGCGTGACTCGTCATGCTCTATTTTGATATGGTACTGCTCATCTAGCTACACCTGCTCCAAGGCTCTGCTGTACGCCTCCTGGCATGTTTCAGGTTTGTCTTTGCAGAAGGAGCGCCATAGTTTCCCGACCCAGAGGTTTTTCCAGAAATTGGTGAGGGTCTCCTTCTCGGCGAACACTCCCATCTGAATGACTTTCTTGTGGAAGCGTTCGACATAGGATTTGAACTTCTCTCCACGCTCTTGGACCATGTACTGTAGAAGGATCGGATCTTTGGGAGGGGGCTTGACTCCTTGAAATTGAGCACAGAAGTCCCTTGACAGCTTGGTGAACGAGTTAACACTCCCAAGGGGGAGTTTCCTGAACAATGTCTTGGCGAAATCGATGGGAGTATAGGGGAACATCCAGCACATAGCCTTCCGGGAGGCGTTCTGTACCTCCATCTGCTGCACAAAGGACTCTAAGTGGCTCAAGGGATCTTCCACGCCTGAATATACCTTCTCTAGCATTTTGAATTTAGGAGGGAGGGTAGCATGTCGAACTTCCCTTAAAAGCAGGGCATTCATCTCCCTAAGGGGGTCCTTCTTCAGTCCCTTGTACTTGACCTTGTCTTTTTCCAGTTCCGCTAGGTGCTTTGCCATCTTCTTCATCTATTCTTCCATACGATCTTGCCCTCTTTGACGAGATTGGGCCTCAGCTCCTTCTTCTCTGGCAGCGGTCCCGGAGGCAACTGATACTTCCTATAGTGCTCCACGGCCTTGCCCTAGGGGGCTCTAGTTCCTGCTTCGATTCTGTGTGGCCTCCGTTCGGCTCCCAGTGCCAGATCTTTCCTTTGCTCCTGTCGTGGCAGGGCGAGCTTGTCGGCCTATCAGAGGCAGCGAGGCTCTGGGTGCTTCGATTTCCGATCAGGCTCTGCGAGGTTCTAAGGCAGTTGCTCTTTATAGAGTTCCTGTGGAGCCCAACTTATCGAAGATCGCTTTAGAGGGGCCCAACCTATCAAAGATAGGTGCCCGATAGCTAGGACCTGCTCCATCATGATGGGAACCAAGTAACTCTTGTCGTAGTCCTTCTAGGAAGTTGGTGACATGGTTGTTGAAAGTGCTTTGTTATAGTGGTACGGGTGAGGGGAGAGCTTTTGTCGCAGCTGCATAGATCAGGGCTTGACCTTTCCTCTACGGTGGCTAGCCCTGCATTGAGATGCTCTCTGAGTATTCAGCTCCGTGGGTAGCCAGGTAGGAGCAGGGCCCAGAAGGGTCGGCCTAGTTTGTGGAAGACCTCAACCTCATGTTTGTTGGAATAACTAGGATACTTTGAGAGAAAGGAAAGACACACTGCGTGTGAGTTTTCCACAGACGACGCCAAACTGTTATCCTTAAAAATTCGTTAGGATTTTCCCGGGACAACCTGGACCGCGATGTATGGGTGAGCCGCAGTTGGACTGGACCGGACCGGACCGGACCAGGTAGGGGGTGGCTCCACACCTCCCGAGGTGGTTACCAGACGGGGCCCTTGATCCGGTTGCCAGGGACCGATACCAGTGTGATAGGACCAGTCCTGCTAGGAGGAATGAGGTTGAGATAGTATATTTAGGTTATATGGGGAGTATGACAGGGGTAGCTCGTTATAGTAAATGAGAGGGATTTTTATTATTGAGTGATGGGGTACATTACAAATCGCTTCACCAACTACGGTGAGCTATTACAACAAATTGAAAGAGCATGACTATCCAGTACATTATCATGTAGGGGAGATCAAGCTAGGAGTAACTTATCGCGAGGTGGAGTAGCGTAGTGGAGCTTGGCGGGTAGTAGCCAAGTAGATCACACATAGGAGCTTGGGTTAGATGAGGTAGTAGCCAAGTAGGATGGTCTCATAGGAGCTTGATTTAGGCGAGGTAGTAGCCAAGTAGAAGTCTAGGTTTTTAAGTGCCAACCCCTTATTCTTGGAATGTAGGGGTATTTATAGTGTCTCTGATGGGGGGATAGGTGGAAGCAGCTCATTTAGGCGGGAATCCTCGATTCCATCTCCACCGTTCCCTCTTGCTAGCAATCGCGATGGTACAGAATCAAGGGTTAGGATCGCGCCCCCGTGCTCTTCCTTTGTTGAGGGCCTGGTTTTGGTAGGTGGGAGCCCTAGTTCCCAAGGCGAAATTGGAGGGGTTGATCCTAACCTCTACTTTTGAGCAGGGCCATGGTGGTCACATGCCTTGGAGGGCCTTGATCGTTCCACCTAGGCCTTAGGCACACATAGCCACTTTTGTAGGGCTGATATGGCGAAAAGGTGGTGTTTTCAGAGGTTTTGATTGGTTGGTCGGGGTCGTTGCAACAGTGGGGGGTCGTTATCAAAATCTGGCCTGGTAGGGGACAATAGTGTCAGTGCTTGTTCCGCTGCACACTGTCAGGCACTCTCCTCCACCATTTCCTTCTTCGTGCTTGCTGAGTTTTTATGAATATTTTGCTGGGGAATCACAGAATCCCTTCTCATGTATAAGATAGTTGACCTCTAACTAGGGTTGAGATAGAGGGAGGTTCAACCGTTGATGTAATGTGGCCAGCGGACGATCCCGACCGTAGGTTGCTTGTCTTTCCCCACTTGTGCTAACTGCCTCGCATTAATGAGCTGGTGCTGGAGCTTTGCAGGTTGTTCCCAGTCCCTCCTTTAAACATGTGAGCTGGGATGAGGGCTGGCGTCAGCCCTTAGAAAGGTCATGGCTGGTTGGTTACTATGAACGACGTCAGCCCTTTGGGGCGGGGGGTTGTTAGAACGTTCTAAGGAGGTCTTCTCCAGTGGGTCGTTCTAGTTGTGGGAGTGGGTTATGCATGACTGGGTAGGTGCTGCTTAGGACGGTTCTTAGCTGGGTTGCTGGTTGGGAATGAGTCCTCTATTGGACCAGGTCATTCCTCTTATTAGGCGTTTTTAAGGGAGCTGGGTCTTGGGAGGACCGCGTTTGGTAGGCGGGGTCCTTAGTGGACCGGTCCCCCTTCTCAATAGGCGTTCTTAGGGGAACCTAGTTCCTTGATGAGCCGCACTCTGACTTAATGTGTCAGGGGAAGGGGAGGCGCGGTACGTGATAGACCGGGCCTTTATTCTCATTAGGCGCTTTAAAGAGGTTAGGGACCTTTTCGCAGCGGGTACCAAGGAGTGATGATGGCTCTTTAATAGGGAAAGCTCTTCCTTCAATTAATTGCCTATTTTTCCGGTTAACAGTATCCTTAAAGGAAATCTATACCAAGCAAACTAGAGGGTCAAGAATCATACCTCGGCAAGCAGAAAAGCCCCCTTGGTAGCCAAGATGTAAGTAGGCAGGGAGGACATTGACTGTAGGCCCCCACCAGGACAAGCAGCAATGAACTTGCAGATGATTTCCTCTTGGCTACTGTCTCGTGACCCCGATCCAGAAGGAAGATCGGTGGGAGGATTGGCCTTGATAGTGGCAGATATCGGGGTGCCAAGTATCGGGGTACCAGGATACTCGGGTATCGGGGTACTCGGGGTAATTGGGTGCCACGATCTTGTGACGGTTGTGTCTCTAGAGCCCTTCTCTTTACGGCTTCCTAGTGCTTTCTTGGTTCCAGAGATTTTGGACCTGACTAGGGTGGGTAGAGGCTTTTACTCTAGCCCGTCAACTAGCAGACGGGGTACCCGGATATCTTTCCCGCTGCTATTTTGCATCCCGGCTTTCTTCTCAAAGCTAATGGAAAATTCTTTTTTGGTCCCCGCCATTTTAGGCAGTGAACAAAAGTCCCCCCTGACTTGAACATCGGTATCTTGCTAGGGTTGGAGTCAGGATCCTCTAGTCCGTTCGGAGGATTTTCCATCTTGTTTGCTTGTCTAGTCCCATCCGGCTGGCTTCCATAATCGATGAGAGCATCTTTCTTGGATTTGATAGCATTTAATGCTCGACCCACGCGTTAGATAACGTCTGTCTTCGGATTTTAAACGAGCCGTTTTTGGCACGATTCCCTCGACAACGTCATGATTCATCTCCGACTCCATCTCTTCCTCTTATCTTGATAACTGTCCACCTTTGCCTATAAATATATACTTCCTCCTCCCTTCACACGCTCACGCTTATTTGAACTTTTCAGAGCTTCCGTTTTTTTCTTCTTTCTCACGCCTTCCTTCACTAAGAATCTTCTTTACCTTCATTCTCTTACTCAAATGGCCTCACCGACGAAAATCCCATTTTCTACACTGGTCCTACCTGCTTCAACTCTTCCTATTGTCGCGGCAAATCGTCAACCAGCTTCCCCGAATCCTCCTGACAGTATAGATGAGATGTTCAACATTGAGCAAACTAGGTCGAGAGGGAGTTCCCCGACGTCCAATGAGATAAAGCGAGGTCGGGATGAGGGCAATGTCACTGATGACATTACTCCGCTTAAATGCCGTCGCACTAGTAAGAACCAGAGGATCGGGTCAGGTTCTGACACTAAACCTGAAGATCCAGCTCCGAATGCCGATGAAGAAGACAATGACGTCGAAATCGAGGCGAACGAGGGGAATGCCCTGAATTTTGGCCTAGCTGGGGTTCAAACAGGCCCACTGTCCGCCCTCCATGATGGTCGGATTATCCCGGACTCCGTGTGTAACTCCGACACCCTCATTCGGTTGAAGAGGACTTTTAATATACCAGACCATCTTTCGCTGTCTCTTCCTCATCGAGGCTTTGACGTGTACACCCCCTCTGCTGGTCGCTTGCTAATTCATGTGGCCACTTTTGAATGCGGGGTCCGACTCCCACTTCAACCCTTACTCCGCAGGTTGCTTGTGGCCTTGAAGTTAGCCCCCCTCCAAATTTCCCCTAGGTTCTGGAAGAACTTGACGAGGTTTTTAGTACTCTGGAGAGAGCAATGTGAGCGGAATAACTTACAGAGGGAAGCAGGCCTCGACGAGATCCGCTACATTTACCAGGTGGCCTGCTTGTCACCTCGGGGTCAGTTTTACTTGAGACCCAACAATAAAATGAAGTTCGTCGTACCCGGGGCAAACGTGAAATACAACCCACCCTAGAAGGACGAATGGATAGTAGTTGAAGGGGAATGGGGCCATTCGGTTTATATCGGGGGAACTGAGTACTCGGTTCCTACCCAGTTCTCCCTCCCCCAAAGAAAGATGGAGTTCGGGGAATCTGTCTTCTGAATCCAGGGGGATCCTGGAGAGGATCCAGGAGCGAGGGTACATGAACATGAAGTACCCCTCCTGTGACCCCTTTGAAGGGGCTCGATTAGAGAGGTATTTGAGGATATCTATCGCTGAACCAGGTAGGTGACTGACTTTATCAGCATCTGTTCATTCGCTATTCTGTTATCACTTCCTCCTAAGGTCTCTTATTTTTTTAATATTATTTTTTTTATTTTTTTTTTACAGTTTCAACATCTTCGCCTACCACTTCAGGACCTGTAATCCCGGCCCCCCAAGTGTCTCGCTCCCCCATTCCTTCTCCCCCCAGCACTAGCCTTGTATCGGGGTCTCATCTTCCGGCTCCCTCTTCTCCAGCTGCTCTGGCGGGGTCACTGCTTCATTCCCTGGATCCTTCCTTGAGGAAGGTTGCTGCACGTCCCTCTCTGAGCGAAATGCTAGCGAGGGCTGCCAAAGCCAAGGCCTCTCCAGGCCCTAAGACGAGGACGACTGCTAGTGCTGCTACTCCCAAGCCTACAATTGTGGCTGCCTCTCCTCCTTATCTAACTCCCTCGGCCAGGCGTCATGTCAGAGCAGGGAAGGAAAAGACTGTTCGGGTGGAGAAAGACAAGCCGGCCACCCCCAAGGTTCCCTCTATTGATCCTCCTTCCGGATCTGGGTTGCGGGATTCGAGCCAGGAAGAAATCGTATCTAAATTCATAACGGCCTATCCCGGGGGAAGCCTGCATCAAATGTCATCCATGCCGACGGATATCCTGGTCACTAAAGGGGCCGCCTTGCTTGCTGAGGTATACACTTCTAATTTTCCCTGCTTGTTACTTATAACTTCTCTTTAGGTACTAATTTTTTTTTTTATTTTTAAATTTTGATAAAAAATAAAAATAAAAAAGTTGATCAGATCTGTTACAAAAAAAAATGTTAGGATTCCCGTTGTTTTGAATTGGCTTATTTCGTGATCAAACCACATGTGGGGATGCTTTGTAAGGGTAGCTTAGATGTTGTTGTTATTGCTTAGGCCCTTTTGAAGATCTCACTATTGACAAGCACCAAAGGTAATATTCTAAGTGCTTACTTGTCTTGAAGAGATAGATGCACACACTCACAACTCATGCATATGTTTAATCCTTATATGTTGTGTGTCTTTTATGTGTGCCTTAATGCTCATGAACATCTCTTCTTGCATGTTAGTTTGATTGCATCTTGCATATCCAATTGCCTTGTCATGCTTAGACTTAGGATTGCATTTTTGCACTGGGCGCCCCCAAAAGCGCTCTACAGAAGCGCTGTACGAACAGCGCCCATTGAGCGCTGTTCAGACCTGATCGATTTAATCGGTCGCTGTTGGGTCGCTGTTGGGGCGCTGTACATAGCGCGGTACAGAGCGCTGTACGTACAGCGCCACTCTGTTTCCTCGTGAAAACAGAGCAAGGGCGCTGTACAGGCGCTGTACAATGGCGCCCTACGTACAGCGCCCAAGGCAAATAGTGGGCAAACTTATCAAAACGACCACACTTTGTTTTGGCCCCCTATATATATGCCACTTTGACTTTAGGTCAATCACAAGAGTTCATATTCAGATTCCATACTTAGGAGATTTTTCAAAGAGAAGAAAAATTCCAAAGAACTCATTTTTAATCACTCAAACACTTGTTCCATGATTATCAATCATCATCTAGCATCATCATAGATCATCTAGATGTCATCTTGCATGGAAACTTCATCATCCTTTGCTTGGTAAGCTTTTCACTAATATCTTACATATTTTGTGTTTCTCTTATCTAGAAATCTCAATTTAATTACTTGTATGTGATTTTATATACTTTGAATACAAGATTGAGATTAGTATGATGTATGTTTGAGAAGTTGTATTGTGCTAGCATATTAGGTTTTTGTGCTTGATATTGATTAGCTAAACTAATTGACATGTCATTTAGTTTTGATATCTAGGATTGTTCTTAATTGCATATTAATCATCCTAGATAAGCATATAGGGTTTCCCTTGCTCTATGTTGCATTTTGGATATTTTCACATATTCACTTAGGGTTGTATTCTCTTCAAGAGAAGCTAAGTCTTGTGTGTAGCAATCGGGATTAGGTTGCTTAGATCGCAAGCAAAATCGGACTAGGTTCACTCATACCGGGATTAGGTAGGTGTGTGATTACTTCCGGGATTAGGTTGTAATCGTTTGCACATTTAGTGGATTCGAGGTTCGAGTGTGGCTTACTTACATAGCCCGTGGTTTTTCCCGTGAGGGTTTCCACGTAAAAATCAAGTGTCAATTTAATTTCCGCACCATATTACACTTGCTTGTTTATTTTATCTTGAGGGTAATTTCGTAATTTTGACTAACACGAAAAATTGGGTAAAAAGCGTAAAATCTATTCACCCCCCCTCTAGATAGTTTTATACACACCGTGCTTTAATTAGTTTCAATTGGTATCAGAGCGGGTTCCTAGACATACATAGGTGATCCTTGCTTATTTTGGTGTGTTTTGCATTTTGTGTGATTTTTGATCATTCATACATTTACATTCATTTCATTCATTCATAAACACTATGAGTGGAAACGGTAGAAATGGTGGTGGCCACGAAGGAGCTTCTAGCACAAGGCCTCCACTTCTTACCGGATTGAACTATTCCCAATGGAAAGGGAAGATGGAATCCTACATATGCCAAATTCATGACCGTGCATGGATGGCGGTGGAAGACGGATATGATCTCCCTATGATGACTCCCGCGGGTGGAGGAGAAGATGTTTTGAAGCCTAAGGCGCAATGGAACGCGCAAGAGTTTGATGCTTCAAAGTGGAATAGGAAGGCGTTGCATGCCATCTTGTGTGCCATGGACGAAAATCAATACAAGTTGATTCAAAATACTAGGATAGCTAAGGAAGCTTGGGACATCCTAGAGATTGCACATGAGGGAACCGAAGTGGTGAAGGACTCCAAGCTTCAAGTCCTCCAAACTCAATTCGAGACGCTTAAGATGGAGGAGAATGAGTGCTTCAACGACTTTGAGATCAAGTTGATGGATATAGTCAACCAAAGCCATCAACTTGGTGATCCATATTCGGATAGGAGAATCAAGCAAAAGATTATGAGATCTCTACCCGATAGGTTTGAATCGAAGGTGACGGCTTTAGAAGAAAATAGTGGTTATAAGGATATGAAGCCGAGTGAGGTGATTGGGAGACTTCTAGCTTATGAGTCTAGGAAAGGGCCTATCTCCACACCCACTATGATGAGAATCAAGAAGCTTCACCAACGGATCCATTTCATGTTCCAGTTGGGCCAATTACAAGGGGCAAGAGGATCAAAGAAGCATTTAATGGGGGCTGATTCTGAGTTGCTGAAGTCCAAGTTCAGTCCACATGAAGATCAAATCTGGGCTGAACTTCGTAGGCCTCTACAGAGTGCATCTGAAGTCGGATTGTCTATTATAATATGTTTTCAAAAAGCCCAAGACGAGCCCTATAGATGTTATGAAGACTCCGTCATCCGTAACAGATCACAACAGGCCCAAATTCGGTCATCTATCTTGTTGTGCGAAGACTTGAGCTGTACGAGAGCTGGACGCCGGGCTGAACTTTGTGGGCCTCTACAGAGAGCATCTGAAGTCGGATTGTCTATTATAATATGTTTTCGGAAAGCCCAAGACGAGCTCTACAGATGTTATGAAGACTTCGTCCTCCGTAATAGATCACAACAGGCCCAAATTCGGCCATCTAGTTTGTTGCGCGAAGACTTGAGCTGAGGAGTCCGAATTTCAGCATATTTCCTAATAAAGAGCTGATTATGGTGTGAGATACAAGCTAGGGTTGGAGGATTCCGAATTTTAGCATATTTCATATTTTTAATTATTTCCCAAATAAATAGTTGATTTGTTTCCCAAACAAAGTCAACTAGTTGCTAGTTTTTATTCTTTTACTTTCCTAATTGTAAGGCAATTAATTGCTGAGTAGTTTATTTCCTTTTCTTTTGTCGTCTAGGGTTTAGATATTTTCTTAGTATTTAAAGGACGCATTGATGTATTATTTTGAGGAGATTAGACTTTGAATAAAATATTATTTGAGAGAACTTTTTCTCCAGGTTCTTCATTGAACTATGAACTTATCAAGGTTCTACCTTGTGGCGTTCAAACCTTGACTTATCACTCACCTTCTTTCTTGTTCTTGAGTGTGGCGTCTACAACCTTATTGATACCGTTGGTTCTTATCTCCATATAGGTAATGGGTCACGGTCCTTTATTTTCTTTGTTTTTATAAACTTGAATTAGAAAACGATCCTTCGTTACCATATATTGGTTCCGGGTCTCACTACTCTTGGTGAGGTTCATATCAGTTGGTATCAGAGCTTTGGTTTCTAAATCAGGTTTGATCTATCCTTTTTTATTGTTATTATTATTATTATTTTTTTCGTTTGTACAAAAAAAAAAAAAAAAAAAAGTTGATCAGATTCCAAGTCAAAAAAAAAAAAAAAAAAGTTTGTTCAGATCTGTTACCCAAAAAAAAAAAAAAAAAAAATGTCTGACGATGTACAACGTGACAATGTTTTTTACACCCGATGTCATGTTAATGATAAGGTATGTAGCATGATTATTGATGGTGGTAGTTGTACTAACGTTGCAAGCACAACCATGGTTAACAAATTAGGATTGCCAACGATGTTGCATCCTAAGCCGTATAAATTGCAATGGTTGAATGATAGTGGTGAGGTGAGGGTGACTAAACAGGTCTTAGTGGCGTTCCGGATCGGTAAATATGAAGATGAAGTCTTGTGTGATGTGGTACCAATGCATGCGACCCATATCCTTTTGGGGCGACCATGGCAGTTTGATAGGCGTGCAACTCATGATGGTTATACAAATAGATACTCTTTTGTACTCAATAAAAAACGAATCACTCTTGTACCCTTAACCCCAATACAAGTATATGAAGATCAAATGAGGTTAAAAGAACAAAGAGATGTAAAAAAGGAGAGTGAGAGTTCAAAAGAAAGAGAGATCGAAACAGCAAAAAAAGAAAAAAAGAGTGAAAAAGAAACAGAAAATTATGCTATTGAGGAAAGAAAGAGTGAAAAAGAAACAAGAATTTTTGTGAGTGAGGAAAAAAAGAGTGAAAAAGAAACAGAATTTTTTGCTCATGAGGAAAAAAAGAGTGAAAAGGAAATAGAAATTTTCGCTAGTGAGGAAAAAAAAAGAGAGATCAAAAAGGCATTGTTTTCAAATCAGCCAACTTCTTGGCCTAGTGTTCTTGTTTCTCTTTTGCAGTGTTTTGATGAAGTGTCACAGGCTATCAACAACATTACGGTGAAGATTCGAGGACGAATCCTTTTGAAGAGAGGGGGAATGATGAGAATCAAGAAGCTTCACCAACGGATCCATTTCATGTTCCAGTTGGGCCAATTACAAGGGGCAAGAGGATCAAAGAAGCATTTAATGGGGGCTGATTCTGAGTTGCTGAAGTCCAAGTTCAGTCCACATGAAGATCAAATCTGGGCTGAACTTCGTAGGCCTCTACAGAGTGCATCTGAAGTCGGATTGTCTATTATAATATGTTTTCGAAAAGCCCAAGACGAGCCCTATAGATGTTATGAAGACTCCGTCATCCGTAACAGATCACAACAGGCCCAAATTCGGTCATCTATCTTGTTGCGCGAAGACTTGAGCTGTACGAGAGCTGGACGCCGGGCTGAACTTCGTGGGCCTCTACAGAGTGCATCTGAAGTCGGATTGTCTATTATAATATGTTTTCAAAAATCCCAAGACGAGCCCTATAGATGTTATGAAGACTCCGTCATCCGTAACAGATCACAACAGGCCCAAATTCGGTCATCTATCTTGTTGTGCGAAGACTTGAGCTGTACGAGAGCTGGACGCCGGGCTGAACTTTGTGGGCCTCTACAGAGAGCATCTGAAGTCGGATTGTCTATTATAATATGTTTTCGGAAAGCCCAAGACGAGCTCTACAGATGTTATGAAGACTTCGTCCTCCGTAATAGATCACAACAGGCCCAAATTCGGCCATCTAGTTTGTTGCGCGAAGACTTGAGCTGAGGAGTCCGAATTTCAGCATATTTCCTAATAAAGAGCTGATTATGGTGTGAGATACAAGCTAGGGTTGGAGGATTCCGAATTTTAGCATATTTCATATTTTTAATTATTTCCCAAATAAATAGTTGATTTGTTTCCCAAACAAAGTCAACTAGTTGCTAGTTTTTATTCTTTTACTTTCCTAATTGTAAGGCAATTAATTGTTGAGTAGTTTATTTCCTTTTCTTTTGTCGTCTAGGGTTTAGATATTTTCTTAGTATTTAAAGGACGCATTGATGTATTATTTTGAGGAGATTAGACTTTGAATAAAATATTATTTGAGAGAACTTTTTCTCCAGGTTCTTCATTGAACTATGAACTTATCAAGGTTCTACCTTGTGGCGTTCAAACCTTGACTTATCACTCACCTTCTTTCTTGTTCTTGAGTGTGGCGTCTACAACCTTATTGATACCGTTGGTTCTTATCTCCATATAGGTAATGGGTCACGGTCCTTTATTTTCTTTGTTTTTATAAACTTGAATTAGAAAACGATCCTTCGTTACCATATATTGGTTCCGGGTCTCACTACTCTTGGTGAGGTTCATATCAGTTGGTATCAGAGCCTTGGCCTCTAACTTCAGGTTTTATCTATCTTTGTTATTCTTCTTTGATTTCGTTGATCAAAAAAAAAAAAAAAAAAAAAAAAAAATTTAGACTTTGCTGAATTTAGAGTTTTTATTCCGAATTTGGGCCTGTTTTGATCTATTATGGATGACGGAGTCTTCATAACATCTGTAGGGCTCGTCTTGGGCTTTCCGAAAACATATTATAATAGACAATCCGACATCAGATGCTCTCTGTAGAGGCCCACGAAGTTCAGCCCGGCGTCCAGCTCTCGTACAGCTCAAGTCTTCGCGCAACAAGATAGATGGCCGAATTTGGGAATGTTGTGATCTGTTACGGAGGATAGAGTCTTCATAACATCTTTAGGGCTCGTCTTGGGCTTTCCGAAAACATATTATAATAGACGATCTGAATTCAGATGCTCTCTGTAGAGGCCCACGAAGTTCAGCCCGGATTTGGTCTTCATGTGAGCCGAACTTGGATTTCAGCAACTCAGAATCAGCCCATCATTAAATGCTTCTTTGATCATCTTGACCCCTTGTAATTGGCCCAACTGGAACATGAAATGGATCCGTTGGTGAAGCTTCTTGATTCTCATCATTCCCCCTCTCTTCAAAAGGATTCGTCCTCGAATCTTCACCAAAATATTGTTGATAGCCTTCGACACTTCATCAAATTCCTGCCAAAGAGAAACAAGAACACTAGGACAAAAAGTTGGCTGATTTGAAAACAAGGCCTTTTTGGTCTCACTCTTTTTTGCATAGAAGTTCATTTGTATTCTCTCATTTTTTTCCACACTAGTAAGAACTTATGTTTCTTTTTCACTCTCTTTTTCCTCACTATTGAAAATTTCTGGCTTTTTTTCACTCTTTTTTTTCTCACTAGCAAAAATTTCTATTTCTTTTTCACTCCTTTTTTCTCTTTTTGTTGTTTCGATCTCTCTTTCTTTTGAACTCTCACTTTCTTTTTTTACATCTTTCTTTTTATTCAACCTCACTTGATCTTCATACACTTGTATTGGGGTTAAGGGTACAAGAGTGATTCGCTTTTTATTGAGTACAAAGGAGTATCTATTTGTATAACCATCATGAGTTACACGCCTATCAAACTGCCATGGTCGCCCCAAAAGGATATGGGTCGCATGCATTGGGACCACATCACACAAGACTTCATCTTTGTAATTCCTAAAGGAAAAAGATACCAACACCTGTTTAGTCACCTTTATCTCCCCACTATCATTCAACCATTGTAGATTATAAGGTTTTGGGTGCTTCAAAGTGGCCAAATTCAGTTTTTCCACCAAACTAGTGCTAGCCATATTAGTACAACTCCCCCCATCAATAATCATGCTACATACTTTATCATTAACATGGCATCGGGTGTAAAAAACATTGTCACGTTGTACATCGTCAAACATTTTTTTTTTTTTTTTTTTGTAACGGATCTGAAAAAAAAAACTTTTTTTTTTTTTTGAACCGGACCTGATCAAACTTTTTTTTTTTTTTTTTTTTTCTGACTTGATCAAAACGAAATTCAGCAAAGTCTAAATTTTTTTTTTTTTTTTTTTTTTTTTTGATCAACGAAATCAAAGAAGAATAACAAAGATAGATAAAACCTGAAGTTAGAGGCCAAGGCTCTGATACCAAATGATACGAACCTCGTCGATTGTATCAAGATTGATGCCTAGGATCGTTCTAACCTTTGGTTCGGATGGAAACCGCGACCCAACACCTATAATGAGATGTGAACCTTGGTATGAAGGAAGACGCCACAATCAAGGATGGAATACTCGATTGATAAGTCAAGGAGGAACGCCACAGAGAATTCTGATAAGTTCCAATCAGTTTTCAAAGAACAATAGAGAAAACTCTCTCAATTTTCATTCAAATTCAAGTCTACCGAAAAATACATCAAAATGACCCTTAAATACTGAAACCCTAAAACCAAAAAGGAAAATAAATATTTGGCAATTAATGCCTTACAAACGGGAAAGAAAATAAACTAAAACAAGTAACTAATTGACTTGCTCCCTATTTGGAAAGCTAAAAGATGGAAACAAATCAGCCCCTTAATTTGGGAAACAAATCAACTCTTTATTCTTTAGAAACCAATAAGGAAAACTGAAATTCGGACTCCTCAGCTCAAGTCTTCGCGCAACAAACTATATGGCCGAATTTGGGCCTGTTTTGATCTATTATGGATGACGGAGTCTTCATAACATCTGTAGGGCTCGTCTTGGGCTTTCCGAAAACATATTATAATAGACAATCCAACATCAGATGCTCTCTGTAGAGGCCCACGAAGTTCAGCCCGGCGTCCAGCTCTCGTACAGCTCAAGTCTTCGCGCAACAAGATAGATGGCCGAATTTGGGAATGTTGTGATCTGTTACGGAGGATAGAGTCTTCATAACATCTTTAGGGCTCGTCTTGGGCTTTCCGAAAACATATTATAATAGACGATCTGACTTCAGATGCTCTCTGTAGAGGCCCACAAAGTTCAGCCCGGATTTGGTCTTCATGTGGGCCGAACTTGGATTTCAGCAACTCAGAATCAGCCCATCATTAAATGCTTCTTTGATCATCTTGACCCCTTGTAATTGGCCCAACTGGAACATGAAATGGATCCGTTGGTGAAGCTTCTTGATTCTCATCACACTAAAAAGCAAAAAGGAATTGCTTTAAAAACCTCCAAGGATGAAAAGGAGGAAAAGAAGGTTGACTCGGATGAAGACCTTGCCTTGTTTGTAAAAAGGTTCAACAAAGTTATGAAGTTTAGAAGGAAGAGCTTTGGGTCAAGGGGTCAAGATTTGAAGAAAAAGGGCTCTTTCAAGAAGTTTGAACCTAGGCAAGAGAGGACCGAAAGGAAAGGGGTCCGATGTTTCGAGTGTGGTGGCATAGGTCATTTTGCCCCCGATTGTGCAAATCATGTTGAGAAGAAAAAGGGGAAAGTGATGGCCGCCACTTGGAGTGGAAGTAGTGATGACTCCTATGAGGGAGATGAGTCTTCGGATGATGAAGAGCTCATGGCTAATCTCCTAGCTTTTGCCTCCTCCCATAAAAGCAAAAGTGCTAGTGAGAGAGAGGAAATGAGTCAAGAGGAAAATGACTCAAGTGATGTAGAAAGTGATTCCTCCTCTAACTCCATGAATGGATTTATGGAGAAAAAGGAGTTTGCTAAATATCATGCCGAATTTAATGATTTAGCAATCAAGAGTACAAGAAAGATCAAGATGTTGAGAGAAGAAAATCTTGAACTTGCATCTCAAAATGACCACTTAAGTGAACAAGTGGAGAAATTCAAGAAGATGGAAGATAAGCTAAAAGAGGAGTTAGTCTTATCTAGGAGGAATGAGGATAGTCTAAAAAGGGAGCTTGAAGAAGTTAGAGAATCTATGACTAGGATGGATTCTAGCACCAAGAAGCTTGACCATATGCTTGGTGTTGGAAAGAGTCCATGTGACAAGAGGGGTCTTGGGTATGAAGATGACAAGAAGATCTCAACCTCTAACAAGACCATATTTGTCAAGAGCTTGAAGAAAGAAGAAACTTCACTTGTGCAACTTCCTAGAAAGAAGTTAGAAATAGGACAAAGCTCAAATGCTCAAGTGAAGATGGGGCCAAGAAGGCAACCTCAAGCTAAACTCCCTAGAGTTTCTCAAGCCAACATTCCTCCTCAATTGGCTCACAAAGGAAAGAGGCCTATCATGCAACCTCAAGCTTGGAAGCAACCTAGACCGGTTCAACAACGAAGATGCATTGAACCCATTCATCCACAAAGACAAGGACAAGGTATGATTCCTTATTTTACTCCTATTTGTCACTTTTGTGGATTTGTTGGTCATATTAGACCACAATGCTTTCGCTATATAAAAATGTGCAAAACTAGAAGCATGATAGAGAAGAAAAAGAAAAGAGCCATGATGCATGTTCCTAGGAATAATAATATTGATTTGCATGATCCTAGGAATAATAGAGCACATGTACCAAAGACCACTAAGAAAGCTAAAATTGTTGCTAAGTGGATTAGAAAGAATGAAAATGTTTGCCATGTTGCACAAATAGCCTTGAAGGCAAATTCTTCTAATTTTTGGTATTTGGATAGTGGGTGCTCTAGGCACATGACGGGAAACAAGAGTTTCTTCGAGACTCTTGTTATGGAGGAAGGTGGATATGTCACTTTTGGTGATGGATCCAAAAAGAAGGTTGTAGGGAAAGGATCCATTTCCGTTCTCGGTTTACCCTCCTTATCCGATGCTTTATTTGTTGATGGCTTGAAAGCCAATTTAATAAGCATTTCACATCTAAGTGATGAAGGATATTCCGTCTTGTTTAGTAAAAATGATTGCTCAATCCTAAAGCCCGATGGACAAACCTTATTGAAAGGTATGAGATCTAGCGACAATTGTTATTGTCTTGAAGCTAGAATAGTCTCAAACAATGTGTCCATGGATGAGCAAGTTGAGTTGTGGCATGAAAGACTTGGCCACATGAACTTTAGGGATTTAAGAACCCTTGGAAAGTTCGAGTGTGTGCATGGCCTCCCTAAGCTTGGGAAGAAAGCCAATGGTATTTGTGGACCTCGCCAACAAGGAAAACAAACCAAAAGCATGCACAAAAAGGGCAAGTATCTCTCCACCAAGGAGCCCCTAGAGCTTCTCCACATGGATCTCATGGGTCCTATGCAAACCGAGAGCTTAGGTGGAAAGAGATACATTTTTGTTTGTGTTGATGATTTCTCTAGATTTACATGGACATATTTTCTTAGAGAAAAATCCGAAACTTTTGATAAGTTTAAAATGCTTTGTACTAAATTGCAAAATGAAATGAATTCTAATATTAGAAGCATTAAACGGATTAGAAGTGACCATGGGAGGGAGTTTGAGAATGCCTCCTTTGAAAGCTATTGTGATAGCCTAGGCATCTCCCATGAGTTTTCCGCTCCTAGGACACCTCAACAAAATGGAGTTGTTGAGAGGAAGAATAGGGTCCTCCAAGAGATGGCCCGTGTGATGTTGCTTAGCAACAATGTCCCTAGGAACCTATGGGCCGAAGCCATCAACACGGCTTGCTATATAGGAAATAGAGTGTTCCTAAGGCCCGGTACTAGAAACACCTCCTATGAATTATGGAAAGGCAAGAGGCCAAATGTTAGCTACTTCCACACATTTGGGAGCAAATGCTACATTTTAAATGACCGTGATCAACTTGGCAAGTTTGATGCTAAGAGTGATGAGGGTATCTTTATTGGCTATGCCTTGAATAGTAGAGCCTATAGAGTTTTCAACTTGAAGACTCGAACCGTCATGGAATCATCAAATGTTGTCATTGATGATACAAGGCTCAAGTCCAAAAATGATGAGGAGGAGGATGTTTTAGAGGATGACTCTCCTTTGGAGAGGGTTGTGGTGACTCCCAATGTTGGGACATCTAATCAAGTCACACAACCTAGTACTAGAGTTCCTAACTTGGACTCTAATGAACCCGCTCCATGGGTTAGAAGACTCCATAACAAAGAAGATGTTATTGGAGATGTTAATGAGGGTGTTAGGACTAGGCGCCAAATAGCTAATCTAATTAGCTTTACATGCTACACCTCTCAAATAGAACCCAAAAAGGTTGAAGAAGCCTTAAATGATGAATTTTGGGTTCTTGCCATGCAAGAAGAGCTAAACCAATTCGAAAGGAATGAGGTTTGGACTCTAGTTCCTAGGCCTAAGACCACTAATGTCATAGGCACAAAATGGATATTTAGGAACAAATCTGATGAGGATGGCAACATAGTGCGGAACAAGGCTAGACTTGTAGCACAAGGGTACTCTCAAATTGAGGGTATCGACTTTGAGGAGACTTTTGCTCCCGTTGCCCGCTTAGAGTCAATTAGGCTTCTCTTGTCCATCTCTTGTGTGCACAAGTTCAAATTGCACCAAATGGACGTCAAGAGTGCCTTCCTCAATGGCTTCTTGCAAGAGGAGGTGTTTGTTGAACAACCTAAGGGGTTTGTGGATGCACACCACCCCAACCATGTCTATCGCCTCAAGAAGGCACTATATGGGTTGAAACAAGCACCGAGGGCTTGGTATGAGCGCCTCACTCAATTTCTTGTTGACAATAACTACACAAGAGGTAGTGTTGACAAGACACTATTCATCAAGAGAGACAATGATGAGCTTTTCATAGCTCAAATATATGTTGATGATATAGTGTTTGGCTCCACCAACAACACCAAGGTCCAACAATTTGTTGATGTTATGTCTCATGAATTTGAGATGAGTCTTGTTGGTGAGCTTAGTTACTTCCTAGGTTTGCAAATTAGGCAAATGAATGATGGGATTTTCATAACCCAAGCCAAATATGCTAAGAACCTAGTGAAGAAGTTTGGTTTAGAGAATGCCAAACGTTGTGATACACCCATGAGTACCACTTTGAAGCTAAGCAAGGATGCTAGTGGTAAAAGTGTGGATCAAACTCTATATCGTGGCATGATAGGTAGCTTGCTTTATTTGACCGCAAGTAGGCCCGATATATCTTTTAGTGTGGGTGTGTGTGCTAGGTACCAAGCGGATCCTAAGGAGTCCCACCTCTCTTCCGTGAAGAGGATCATTCACTATGTGAATGGGACATCCAACTTTGGGATTTGGTACTCTTTTGACACTAATGCTAGTCTTGTAGGCTTTAGTGATGTGGATTGGGCAGGAAATTGTGATGATAGGAAGAGCACATCGGGCGGTTGCTTCTTTCTAGGCAACAACTTGGTGTCTTGGTTTTGCAAGAAGCAAAACTCGATTTCCTTGTCCACGGCCGAGGCCGAGTACATAGCCGCAGGGAGTGGGTGCACACAACTCCTATGGATGAAGCAAATGCTAGTAGACTACGGATTCAACCAAGGTACTCTCACTCTCTTTTGTGATAATATGAGTGCAATTAATATTTCCAAGAATCCGGTTCAACATTCTAGAACTAAGCATATTGACATCCGCCATCACTTCATTAGAGAGCTTGTTGAAAATAAATGCATAGTACTTGAACATGTAGGTACTAATGATCAACTTGCGGACTTATTTACTAAACCCTTAGATGCTACTCGATTTAAAACTCTTAGTAGATCTATTGGGATATGTCTTGTGGAGTGATGTTCTATGTTGACCCCATATGGGGAACTCAAGCAAAGAGAGCTATTTTGCATTCTTGTATCTTGCAAAAAATTTGAAATAACTTATGCCTCTTCTTTTGATTGCTTGAGTAAGCTTGGTTGTACATATGTATATGTTTTCAATTCTATAAGTGTGAACCTTGCTTATCTACAATCCATGTCATATTTATGTTCAAACATGCATTTTTGGACTAGGAGATTTACATAGGAAGTATGATGTGAATGACCTATAGTTATCTCCATGACATGATGATTCTTTAATAACATGCTAATGCTAAATGAAAAAGCATGAAATTCATACAATATGCTCACATGAAAAGCATGAATTGATGATTGCATATTCTTAAAAATGCAAAACTTGTGTGAAAGCTAATGAGACTCAAAATGAATAAAGGATCTTGTATCCGTTCAAAGGAATTTACATTCCATATGTCTCTCTTTCTTTATTAGTTGAACATGGTTACTATCATACGGATTTCTTATCCGGAAAAATCAAATAGGGTGCAAAGTCGCTCATGCCATGTTTCGCTTATAAAGTTGGATATAGTTGCTCTTAAAATTGAAATCAATAATCTCTATATCCTTGCTTTTCCCATGACATTGGTGAAATTGGTTTGAATTCAAATTAGAAACCTTTGTCATTTGCTTTGCCAAATACCATTGTATTTTGGACTTGAATGCTATATGTCTTGTATGCAAAGCATGTTGGATTCACACATTTTCTCAAATAAATCTCCTTGTTTCTCTCAAATTAATTGAAGTGCATAAAGTGACTTATATGTATATGCATATCTTGCATGCTTCTATCTCTCGTTGCTTTGAGTGACCCGGTTGGGGACTACTCCTTTGCCTATATCCTGACAAAAAGGGGGAGTAGGAAATGGTAAGGGGAGTTGCAAAATATAGAAGCTTTTGTGCATTTTGGGGAGAACATACATTAAGGGGGAGTAACCCTTTGAGGGGGAGCATTGCATTTATCATTCATTGCATACATTTGCTAATGTTGTGCCTAAATTCTAAAAATGCAAATGCTTGGTATTGTTCTTACATGATTAATCTCACACTTTACTTGTATTGGAAATGCTAGAAACTTTATTTTCAGGGCTTGATTGTTCTACAAGAGATTGAAGACTTGAAGTTTTTACTTTCTTATCTCTTTGTAATGTAGATAATCATTGTAGTCCCGTAGTTTCTAATTCTATGTGAGGAATCAATGTGAGTGGTGGTTTTGTCACGAAATAGCCAAAGGGGGAGATTGTTAGGATTCCCGTTGTTTTGAATTGGCTTATTTCGTGATCAAACCACATGTGGGGATGCTTTGTAAGGGTAGCTTAGATGTTGTTGTTATTGCTTAGGCCCTTTTGAAGATCTCACTATTGACAAGCACCAAAGGTAATATTCTAAGTGCTTACTTGTCTTGAAGAGATAGATGCACACACTCACAACTCATGCATATGTTTAATCCTTATATGTTGTGTGTCTTTTATGTGTGCCTTAATGCTCATGAACATCTCTTCTTGCATGTTAGTTTGATTGCATCTTGCATATCCAATTGCCTTGTCATGCTTAGACTTAGGATTGCATTTTTGCACTGGGCGCCCCCAAAAGCGCTCTACAGAAGCGCTGTACGAACAGCGCCCATTGAGCGCTGTTCAGACCTGATCGATTTAATCGGTCGCTGTTGGGTCGCTGTTGGGGCGCTGTACATAGCGCGGTACAGAGCGCTGTACGTACAGCGCCACTCTGTTTCCTCGTGAAAACAGAGCAAGGGCGCTGTACAGGCGCTGTACAATGGCGCCCTACGTACAGCGCCTAAGGCAAATAGTGGGCAAACTTATCAAAACGACCACACTTTGTTTTGGCCCCCTATATATATGCCACTTTGACTTTAGGTCAATCACAAGAGTTCATATTCAGATTCCATACTTAGGAGATTTTTCAAAGAGAAGAAAAATTCCAAAGAACTCATTTTTAATCACTCAAACACTTGTTCCATGATTATCAATCATCATCTAGCATCATCATAGATCATCTAGATGTCATCTTGCATGGAAACTTCATCATCCTTTGCTTGGTAAGCTTTTCACTAATATCTTACATATTTTGTGTTTCTCTTATCTAGAAATCTCAATTTAATTACTTGTATGTGATTTTATATACTTTGAATACAAGATTGAGATTAGTATGATGTATGTTTGAGAAGTTGTATTGTGCTAGCATATTAGGTTTTTGTGCTTGATATTGATTAGCTAAACTAATTGACATGTCATTTAGTTTTGATATCTAGGATTGTTCTTAATTGCATATTAATCATTCTAGATAAGCATATAGGGTTTCCCTTGCTCTATGTTGCATTTTGGATATTTTCACATATTCACTTAGGGTTGTATTCTCTTCAAGAGAAGCTAAGTCTTGTGTGTAGCAATCGGGATTAGGTTGCTTAGATCGCAAGCAAAATCGGACTAGGTTCACTCATACCGGGATTAGGTAGGTGTGTGATTACTTCCGGGATTAGGTTGTAATCGTTTGCACATTTAGTGGATTCGAGGTTCGAGTGTGGCTTACTTACATAGCCCGTGGTTTTTCCCGTGAGGGTTTCCACGTAAAAATCAAGTGTCAATTTAATTTCCGCACCATATTACACTTGCTTGTTTATTTTATCTTGAGGGTAATTTCGTAATTTTGACTAACACGAAAAATTGGGTAAAAAGCGTAAAATCTATTCACCCCCCCTCTAGATAGTTTTATACACACCGTGCTTTAATTAGTTTCAAAAAATAAAAATGTCTGACGATCCACCAAAAAAGTTCGATGTCAAACATTTCTTAAAATTATTTGATCAAAAGTTTGATCAGTTAGAGATGAGGTTGGATCAACGATTGAAGAGGAAGGGTTCCACACGAGTTGGGCAACATTCAGGTTCTTTTTCATCATGGGAACCGAATTGGAACGAGAGAGATGACCAACCTAGTTTCAAGGCCAAGTCCGAACTTTCTTTTAGATAGTTGTATGAAGATCAAGTGAGGTTAGGAAAAGAGAGTGAGAGTGCAAAAGAAAGAGAGGCCGAAACAAAAAGAAGAGAAAAAATGAGTGAAAAAGAAACAGAAAATTTTGCTAGTGAAGAAAAAAAGAGTGAAAAAGAAACAGAAATTTTTGTTAGTAAGGATAAAAAGAGTGAAAAAGAAACAAAATTTTTTGCTAGTGAGGAAAAAAAAAAAGAGTGAGATTGAGTCCATACCACCTTTGGAGGATGCAAGTGACATTGAGTATCCAGTGGATGGAGAGCTTTTGGTCACAAAAGGAGCTCTTAATGCACACGCCAAGGAAGATGATGAGTTAAATGCCTTGTTTTCAAATCAGCCAACTTCTTGGCCTAGTGTTCATGTTTCTCTTTTTCAGGACTTTGATGAAGTGTCGTAGGCTATCAACAACGTTACGGTGAATATTCGAGGACGAATCCTGTTGAAGAGAGGGGGAATGATGAGGATCAAGAAGCATCACCAAAGGGTCCATTGCATGTTCCAGTTGGGCCAATTAAAAGGGCCAAGAGGATCAAAGAAGCATTTAATGGGGGCTGATTCTAAGTTGCTGAAGTCCAAGTTTGGCCCACATGAAGACCAAATCTGAGCTGAACTTCGTGGGCCTCTATAGAGAGCATCTGAAGTCGGATCGTCTATTATAATAGGTTTTCGGAAAGCCCAAGACGAACCCTACAGATGTTATGAAGACTCCATCATCCGTAAAAGATCACAACAGGCCCAAATTCGGCCATCTATCTTGTTGCGTGAAGACTTGAGTTGAGGAGTCCGAATTTCAGCATATTTCCTAATAAAGAGCTGATTTGGGCATGAGATACAAGCTAGGGTTGGAGGATTCCGAATTTTAGCATATTTTCTATTTTTAATTATTTCCCAAATAAATAGTTTATTTGTTTCCCAAACAAAGTCAACTAGTTGCTAGTTTTCATTCTTTTAATTTCCTAATTGTAAGGCAATTAATTGCTGAGTAGTTTATTTCCTTTTCTTTTGTCGTCTAGGGTTTAGATCTTTTCTTAGTATTTAAAGGATGCATTGATGTATTATTTGACGGATTAGACTTTGAATAAAATATTATTTGAGAGAATTTTTTCTCTTGGTTCTTCATTGAACTATGAACTTATCAAGGTTCTACCTTATGGCGTTCAAACCTTGACTTATCACTCACCTTCTTTCTTGTTCTTGAGTGTGGCGTCTACAACCTTCTTGATATCGTTGGTTCTTATCTCCTTATAGATAACAGGTCGCGGTCCCTTATTTTCTTTGTTTTATAAACTTGATTTAGAAAACGATCATTGCTACCATATATTGGTTCCGAGTCTCACTGTTCTTGGTGAGGTTCATATCAAATCAGATGGTCATATATGGAAAGATCTTAATCATGAGTATTTAATAGACTTCAACTTATAGAGTTGTGTCTTTTGACTTACTCGGTATGGTTTGCTCTAATTGCCAAACCTAAAACCTTGTATCTTGGAGATATGATAATATACTTAGCTGGGAATAATAATATATAAGATGGAATCCATTCCTTCTTAATTGAAGTAGATAAACAGTTCTCTTGAGTAAATGATTCGGGTCTTGAACGATAGAGTGCTCAATTTATGATAAGATCATAAATAATTGTTCATTAGAGAATCAGGGGCACTCAAGGATAAAGACGTAATTGAGAGGTCAACGGATTTGAACCTAGCTCATATTACAAACTGTTTATGGAGGATTGATCTGTATGCAATGATTATATCAATGGACTGTTCGATTCCCATTCGAGTAATTAATTCTATAATGACAAGAGTGCAGTTCCAGTTTTTTAGTGGAATAAATCTGGTATTAATAAATCTAATATTTAATTAAAGAGTTTAATTAAATATTGAAGATTTATTGGAGCTTGAAATTA
This sequence comes from Acer saccharum, assembly GCA_030490815.1. NCBI lineage: Eukaryota > Viridiplantae > Streptophyta > Magnoliopsida > Sapindales > Sapindaceae > Acer > Acer saccharum. The sequence goes on from CM059870.1 coordinate 20,919,769, forward strand.
TAGGTCCATACGTCCCCATACCATCTTTATAACACTGTATTGAACATTAAGGTATACTGAGGTTTAGTGATTAATTTGGAATTAATCATCTATACATAAAGAAGTTTATGTATTGTTTTATTTATTAAATAGTGTTTGATTATTTAATTATATAAATTAAATAATATTTTGATTATTTAATCATATATATATATATATAATATAATAAGTTGATTATTTTATTATATATATTATAATTTGATTATATATATATATATATATTACATTTTTTTTTTAGGGTGGTAAATTGGTGGCTTTATTGATAACAATAATTGTTATCAATAGTCAAAAAAGGGGTGGGTTAAATTATTGTTACTAATAGTCAAATTGGAGTAGACGGCAAGACAAGCAATTAGTCCTCTTGTTTTTCCACTAGTGCAGATTTTTTTGTTGGTTTTTTCTTCATTGCATTAAAAACTAGGTTGAAAAGGAAGCTCCTATTCTATGTTTCTACATACCACCCACCCTAGTACTATTATTGTTAACATAACCATCACCACCCAAGCTTTGTCTCTCGTGAGTGTTTAAGAAGCATACAAAGAGTAATTTTTAAGCATTTTTTTTTTATTTCATTTTTAGCTTGATAAAAACAAGACAAGAAGGGTTCTTGTTTAAAGAGTAACACAAGTTCTTAACAAGAGAGAGTGATAACAAAAGAGAAAAATTATTGTTAAGATCTAAGCCTCTAAAGAATGTTGTGAGAGTGTCTCTCAATATTTTTCTAGTTGTCTCAAGTGTTGAGTACACAACAAGTACAGAAATTCGAGAGTCGAATTTCTCTGTTCAATACCGAGACGCCCACTCGTCGATTCTTTGGTGTTGGAGATTCGGTGTGGAAGAACTGGGTTCGAGGGAATCATGAAGATTCTACAATGGAGGAATTCGGTTCAAGCGAATCACGGAAAGTCTACAAGGGTAACTACTTCCTTCCTTATTATTTATAGTTAAATATTAGAATCAATATAATCACAACGATCCGGCTAAAACGTTTTTGTTTTAACGAAAAATTTTGAAAACTGGGCCCACCGCCCTTTTGCTGTGCGGGTACCGATTCCGGTTCCCGGAACCAACACAGGCTTGTCACCGAAAGCATACAACATCCAATCTATCGAACATTGATATGATAGTGCATCAAATTCACATCTCAACGGTGCATCCTCAGACAGTTGGAATTTCTTCCATTCCTCTCACAACTTTACCTACAAATTATACTTATATTAGGAGTATATGTACAAGTTTATGTCAATTGAATCTAAAAATAAATTAATATTAAAGTCTTTACAAAGAAGTTCGAACATAGCTCCACAATGTTTGGCTTATACTCGGTTGCTTTCAACCCTCTCTGCTTATATAGTAAACTCATATACGCATCTATATGCTACATGAACATTTATATAAATAAAAATTAGTAAGTTTGATTAAAAAAAATTCAAAATTATTACAAGATTATAAAAGTTTAAATAACCAACCTCATGAAACAACCAACAGATTGGAGATTCCAACAAGATAAAGAATTCTTTTTTTGCAAAGTAGTTGGAACCGACATTCAGCCTACGTTGAACAGTAAACATATTTAACACAAAACCGTGTTAATGTTAGTAAGTGTTAACAAGTGAGAGACTTACACTATATCATTGTTGCCTCTATTAAAACGTGCATAGTTTGCCCTTATTTTTTGTTCACCTTGTCCACCTCTTGGAAAGGGTCAATATATGGTGAACTCATGTATCGATATCTAATCTTAATCTGCTGCTCACGCTCATTCTTCACAGCGAGGTACTCTTGAATTGTTGCATCCCTAACTGATGTGTCAACCAATGGGGGAGGGGTCTGTACCAACATTCCCTACTGAAGGGTACTGTGGGTGCCATCCCCCTGACCATGGATGTCATCTCCCCCACCATGGGTACCATCACCATCTCCCCCACCAAGGGGATTACTAATTCCTCCATGCTCATAATGATGTTGTGGCGTCAAGAAGTTATGCACCTCAGCTGTAGTCTATATTATTATTATTTTTTTTTAAATACGAAGTTACATGCTAACACAAAACCAAGTTACATGCCTATAAGTAAGTTACATGCTAATACAAAAAGAAGTTATATGCCAATACAAAACCAAGTTACATCAGGTGTAGTTCTATTAAAAAAAAAAAAAAAAAAAAAAAGTTTTATGTGACCCTCCATTGACAAAATCTCCTTCTTAATTTCCTTCTTAACAATGTCTTCAAAGCGATCTGACATTTCCCTCAATAATTCCCTCATTGTTCGAGAAGAGACCGTCGAGTCATCACCCACCTGAAGATTAGAAAAGAAAAAAAATATATTATCGTTTTGTATTTAACTTAGCACAATTATTATCGGCTAGTAATCAACTTACCGATGACGTATCTCCTGATGTACGCTGCCTTTTTGTCCTTGCTGTCATTTTTTGTTTACGATGTGACATCTTCCTCTTCACCAGTTTTTGCTTCTTTTGTTTAGGTCGTGACTGACCTCCATGATTACCATCATTGTCAACCTCATTATCAAGTCTTTGCTAACCATCGTCCGATTCGTAATTCATTGGAACAAACTGTGGACCAACAGACAAATCTGTGTCAACACCAACCAAGTATGGTTGTGACTGTTCATTGTCCGTTGGATGTAATTCCTCCAAGATAACATGCTGTACGATTAACACAAATGTCATTTTTTTTTTGAAGTATTAATATAAACAAAAATCCGAAGTTACATGCTAATTGTTGTTGTTTTTAATTATGAAATGATATATAATATATTTACAAGTTTACCGAGGAACTCGATCATCTATATGTATGTGTGTTTGTCTTTTATTTTGATTTTACTTTAACCATTAAAAAACAAGAAAGTCCACATATAGAATAGAAGTCCATTAATGTAACTTAATCAACCAGTTAATTATATTTATATAACTAATCCAATCTAATGGTTGAAAAATATAATTAAAATAAAAACTCAAGTTAATCACTACAGCATATCTTGAATCATGATTCATGAGATCAAATCAACCATCACTACCACTAATGAACATATATATACATATAATTAAGAATAATATTAAAATAGTAAAACATCACCAGAAATAGTATATATTATTTACAACTACTTCTTCAACACATTAATGTGGTACCACACCACCTAATTAACCCCTTTAGTGATCAATAATGAGGAATCAATTTAGAAAAAGAAAACAGTAGTACTTCTCCAATAATCTAAACAAGAATATTTATTTATATATTTTCAATTTGTATGCAACTTTTCTGCAGATTCCATGGCAAATTGAGGATGGGACTATATATAGTGTGTTTCATTAAATTGCTATATATATATATAATGACATAAGATTGGGAAACCAAAAACGATACATTTCCATCTTTCACTTCTTATTCATACGTTACAAATTTCGAAAAGAAATCGTGAGGCCTCCTAAATATTCTCCAATTCTTCAAACGAGGATGTGTGTAGCCTAAGTTGTCCCCCACCAAATCAATCAACGATTCAAAAGCTTCCATTGCCCATATCTATATTTTGAACAAATTTAAAATAGATTAACTTCAGTAATCAAAGTTCGACGAAATGCTTTAATATAATATCTGAAAGCTTACCTCTAATGCCCAAGGACAGCCGTACAAGTTATATTGTTTAATGACCTTCATTGGTCCATTTGCAGCCTGAAATCCTTGTCGGAGGTAGAATAATGTCATCATGTGTACATAACTTCCCTATTGAAAATAGTTGAACGATTTTAGATCCTCCACCAATTTGTACAGCCACAATGTGACTTTCCTCCTCAAGTCTTGACCAAACAAAATGTTGTTAGCAATCCATACAAGGGCCATCTTCAAACCATCCTTTAGTTTGTCAAATCGTTTGGATCGAAACTTTTCCCATACACGTACAAGTCATATATTCTCATTCTTTTCAAAATACCTAGCATGAATCCCGTCTTCAATAGGAGCATACAGTTTCAAGAATACGTTTGACATCACCCCAAAATGTAGCCCCGTTACTAAACAAAACTCTGTGTGTGTGAATTTCACTAGTTTTCCACCAACGGAGATGTGTAACTCATTCTCTTCGGTCACATCAGGTACATGTATTTGTTGCAACAAAAGGTTATGAAGTACGCCGGCTGAAAAAGTTAAGTCTTTAGGGATAGCAACTAGGTGCTCGAAACAGGTGGTCCGAAACTCATATGATTCTCTAACTTTGTGGAGAATCTTTACAATGGCTAGGAGGCCGTTCAAATTACAATACATGTTGGTGGTGGATTTTTTTAGCCACGAATCCTTCGGTTTTATGAGGAAATCAGCATAATTTATATTTTCCATCTACAAAATCACATAAAACAAAAACGCATTAGTGTACAACATACAACTTACATGCCAATATAACAGACAACTTATATGCCAGTACAAAAAAGTTACATGCCAGTACAAACAAGTTACATGCCAGTACAAGTTAAATTTTATGGTTCAAACAGGTTACATGCCAGTACAAACAAGCTACATGTTAGTACAAAAAAGGTGCATGCAAATACGTAACTTACATGCCAGTACAAACAAGTTACATAACAGTTACATGCCTGGAAAATCCAATTCAAATGACAAGTGAAAACATCCAACCCAGATCCATTGCAACAATAATTCTTGAAAATAAATATACAAATCATCACATCTAAGTGAAAGATATACAAAAGTGTTAGAAAATAATTTTACACCCTACAGAAATTTATAACGCGACTGTTGCAAACAAACATAATCACAAGAAACAGAATAATTTTCAATATTGTCTGTGTTGCAAACAAAATTAAATAAACTCAATCCACTTGCAAGTTGCAGCCATGTTGATCCAAATGTCTCTCCTAACTCCCAAAACGTAATACAAATACAAATACGTACAAACAAACAAAAAACCAAAATTATTCAATACTCAATACCAAAGTTTCAACTTCAACACACAGGTTTGCCATAACTAAAATATCTTCTACCCTTTTTGATATTTTGCTTCTACCAAACTTCTACCAAATCAAACAGATAAAAAAAAAAAAAAAATGTCTACTTTGACACCAAATTCCAACATTGTGTACAGACAAGTGTATCAAAGACACAACCAACAACAACTATGGAGTGGTGGGAGTTGTTTATTATTGCAAAGAAGTAAAGGGGTTGATCCCATAAATAGAAACTACAAGAGAATTGCTAAAAGAGACATGCGAGTTGAGGCTAATTTGTGGTCAGATTTGTCGAGACCCACCTTTGTTGATATGGATAGAGTTAGAAAAATTACCTTTACCTAGCTTCTGAGACAGTGTTGAAGACAAAGAGCAGCGGACAGTTGCTAAAGACGGCATTGACGAGAGGTGTGGTGACGGCGACAGGTCTGACGACGCCGAGAGAGATGTGACAACACTGACAGAGGTGCGACGATGGTTGTCTCTTCTATTCCTTTCTCTCTCTGTAGCGACGGCAAGCGGCAGCGACGGAGAGCAGCAGTAACGGCGACAGAGGTTGGAGGCGACGATGATCTCTTTCTTCTCTTCCCTTCTCTCTCTTTCTTCTTTTTTACTTTTGATCGTTTTCACTGGAGGATGGTTTCAACCCTAACAAAAAAAATACCTCGTTTTTACCACCCACCCACTGACATCTTTTTTCTTTTTTTTTTCAAATTTCAAATTTAGGGGCATTTTTGTCCAAAAGTGGTCAAAAGTGACGAAAACAATAAAAAATAAATTTGTGGCTAAAAACAATAAACCCATAAATTTTTTGGCTCATTATGATTTCACCCCATATATATATATATATATATACCTTAACAAGCCGGGACTGTTACGGCTAGGGAAGCCCAGCCTGGGCCTACGGCTTGGTGGCCACAGGCCGGGCCGACCCGCAGGCTTGGTCAATGGGCAGATTGTGTTTTGTGGGGATCGAACCAGGATTTTTGATATAGAAGTTTTGTGACTTAACCACTTCACTACAAATTTAACATTATCAAATTATGCATATTATACTATATATATATACATCATTTAATAAGTTTTTAAAAACTTTTTTTGTAAAATTGTTATAGGTGGGAATCGAACCAGGATTATTGGGGAAATGGGTGTATAATGTATACCTTAACTAATTGATTAAAAGTTTAACTTTGTATACTTATGCATATATTAATATATATTGTTTAATTATTTTTTATTTTTTTATTTTTTATTTTTTATTTTTAAAAGATGTTGGCAGGCCTTATAGGCTGGCATGTAAGGCCTGCGGGCCTCACTCTTGTGGCCCACCCTAGGCTTGCTTGGTACCAGGCATTGGCCTGGCTTTTTTCTTGGTCGGGTCGTGCCAGGCCAGGCCTGGCCTGGTCTATTTTGCCACCATTAACGGTCACCCACGATCATCCGCTAACCTACCTATCACCACGCTTGTTTGGTTGGGCTTTGAGAAATCTCTATTGGTAAAAGATCTACTTGTAGTAGATCTATTAGAAATAGAGTTTTTTTTTTTTTTTTTTTACAAAAAAAAAAAAAAGTGGTGGTATTTGCACTCCTCAAAAACTGTATCTACACCCCAAATTTATAAATCTTCAAAATTCCAACATTACCCTTAACTTAAATTATTAATATTTTTTGAAGCAAAAATTATTAATAATTTTTAAATAGATATTTGAATTTTATTTATTGACTAAACTACATTTAAAAAGGAATAATTGTTTTTTTTTTTTTTTTGAAAAGAGAATAAAATAAAATAAATAAATAAAAAACAAAAACCTACGTACTTGGAGCCTCCTCCCAATCTTGAAAGGATGAAGAAGGCAGCTTGCCTCCCCCCCTTCCACCATTGTAGATTGACAAAAGATGGATCAAAGGAGGCTAAAGCCTTCTCCATCAAAAGAGAGGAGAAAACCACTCCTCCCAAATATGGGTGTGGCTCTTCTCAAAATATTTTTTTATTATTTTAATTATTTATGATTTATTCACTTTTTTTTTTTTTTTTTTTTATTTTTACAAAAATAATTTATTTATTTATAATATAGTTTTTTCAAAATTAAAATACAGGACATATTTGGTAATGTGTAGGGTGTGCTTACGAGAAATAAGCTTTTAAAAAAAATTAATGGGGTTTTCATACAAAAAGGGTGTACATATAGTTTTCCAGGGTGTAAATATCGCAACTCAAAAAAAAATTTATAACTGTTTGGTTGGTAGACTTTTTTAAAAAACAAATAAAGGTCTACTTAGAGAAGCACATCCTCATGAGCTTTTGCATAGTAGAGGTTGAAACTCTACTAGCCTCTACTCAATTTAAAATAGAAAATCTCAAAAGTCCAATCAGACAACTCTAAAAAAACTCAAATAGACGTTTGTAGACCTTTTGAGATAGTAGAAAACTCAACTAAACAAACACTTAGTCATTAACCCCATAACCCATACATATTACTATAAATATTTGTATTACTTTTGGATTAAATTAAGGGTGCCGATATTGACACCCATAAATATAATAAGCAAACCCCTATTTTAATAACAAAATTTAATTATAAAAATATCCCAATAGAAATTCACCAATAAAGACAAATTACTTAAATTAAAAATAAACAAAATACTATGTACACCTATTAATTACACTCATATCGCTTTATTAAGAAAAAAAAACCCTAATTAAACTTTAATTCTATTTTAAGTATCAAAATCTCATATTATATAACAAAGTAATGGAAAAAGAATTTTCAGATGATTATGATCATGCATAGGTTTTTTTTTTTTTTTTTTTTTTTTTTGTTATGAACTTTATCAATAAATAAAAAGTGAGAAGTAATTTAAAAAGAAGAAGAAGATAATATTACATATTATTGTGTATCTAGGAGATTAACAATGGTATGAGGATGTGAAATCTGTTGTAATATATATCAACAACTTGATTATTATCAATATAGACGATGTTTGAGATTTGTAAATGTTGAGAAAATATCTGATGCAGTTGTTAATGACAAAGAACTTACTATGACTATACTGTGTTTTTGAGTATGGAGAACTTAAGTATTTATCATCAGTGAAATTGGATATGTTAATAACTTAAGAAGACTTATAAATAAATTGTATTAAAATGAATACATTCATTTAAATAAAGGTACTATTGACATTAAGATGAGTGCTTATAATAATGATTTCATTTTAAAATTTAGATATGGGTGTACTTATAAATATGAGTGTGCTTATCATATTTATGAGTGTCAATATCCGTACCCTTAAATTAAACCAATTAAATATTTTCGATCAGACATTTTAATTATTTATTGGATTGGATATTGAAATATGGTGAATCAAAAGATTGGAAATTCCAAATTTCGAATTCCAATGCAAATTCTAAATTCTGAATTTCGACTTGTAAAATATTAGAATTATAAATAGAAAAAATAGAGGGACGAGAGTTGAGGTGGGAGAACCTCCCCTAAACACCCTATCCCCACTTTCCTCAAATGGGGTTTAGGGATGGGGTGGAGTGGAGGGAGGTTTTAGAAATGTGGGTGGGCGTGCGGGACCCTCCCTTGCACCAGTGACCCCACGCCCATCCTTAACTTATATGTATAGCTGCTAAATCATTAAATATAGGGAAATTATCATTCCCCCCCAATGAGGTTTAACATTTTAGATAAACAGATCCCTCTAGTTTCAATAATAGCCGATCTCCCCATTAAAACCGAAAATTATAGTGCATTTGCCCCTTCTGTTACCTTTTCCGTTTGGAAATAGCATTGACCGTTTAAAATCAAGGGTTGTATGGTAATTTTGTATTTAATTAAATAAAAAATATAAAAAACTAATAAAACTAATTAAATAAAACTTAAATATATATATAACTAATTAAATAATAATAAATAAATAAATACTAAAACTAATCTTATCTCTCTCACCATCCAGATCGATCTCTCTCTCGATCTCAGTATAATCACTCTCAAACATTCAATCATCTTCCCCACCATCATCTCCACCCCTTCAATCGTCGTCGCAAATCACACTGGCCCCGGAAACTTGCACTAAAAAACCACCGTGGGAGTGGGTTGCCTGCCTAAAGGCTTAAGTCTTAACACGGCCAATTTCAATTTCAAAAGTTGCAGTTGGAACCAAAAACAAAACACTCTCTTGAGTCCATTTCCACCACCAAATCCAAATCTAAACAAGCCACGCCCTCTTCTTCCACCTCCCAAAACCACCGCGGCCTTTTCACTAACTCCGACGAGATCTGTATCCTCAAGACTTAGAGCTTCTCCAACCCTGCACCAAATCCATCTCCATCTCCAAGTTGATGCAAAATCCCTTGAAAAATGGCCTCCAACCCATCGCCATATCCATCGCTATTTGAGGAAGATGAACAGTGCCGCGCAATATATTGCGAGGCACTATTCATCCAGCGCAAACACTGTGCACTTATTGGTTTTTTTTTATCCCTCAACTTTTATATAATCACGTTTTGACCCTATTTTTTAAAATATATTCTGATTATATCCTTTATTAAAAGGTTTTATGTATTCACAGTTTTGCCCTAGTAAATTAAATTTATTCCAATTTGGTCATTTTTATTATTTAATGATTTTGTTTTGATTTAATTATTATTTATATTGACATTTATAATAAACTAAAATGAAGTGTATAATTACAAAATTTAAATGCTTTTTTTTTTAATAAATCACTTCATTCCTACATTAATTCATAAGTTTTAAATGCAATTTTTTTTTTAATAAATCACTTCATTCCTACATTAATTCACGAAGCAAAATACATTAATTGATAAAAACATTAAAAACGAAATACAAACTTCATAGTGATAAAATAAATTACCACTAATTGGAATACACTAAAATTAAGAAAAAATACAACATAAATTACAACAATGATTTAGTAGTCTAGAAGACCATTTCCTGATCCTTCGATATTATTGAAAAAATCACCCAAAGACCCAGATGAACTACCGGATCCATGGCCTTGTTGCCAAGCATGTTTTGCCATGATTTGTAATTGTTGTTGATGCACAAACTCGCGCTTCCTTGGATCAGTTATGGTATCCAAATCCATCATATAATAAATGCCTTTTGCTATTAATGTATTAATTTCATAATTTCGTATTGTATTGCAATATTATGTTAATTATGGGGTGAAATGTTAATTGTGGAGATATATTTAAAAAGGGGATGAAATAGTGAAATAGAGTGACTGTTAAGCTATTTTAGTGCAAAACTTGAACCAAATCTACTATTTGGGTTGGAGTTGCTCTTACTACAAGTTCACCAAGTCAACAACCCAATCATTAACAACACAGTCTGCTTCTTCTTCCTCTCCGATCACTATCGATTCCCAAACCTTCGAACGCATCAACAAATCCGTCAACTCCAAATTCTCTCAATCGCATATCATCGACAAGCTCCGCAAGTTAAGGGCCAAGTACCGCAAACAAGCGCGCACCAGGTCTCTCATCAAAACCTCACACAACCAGGAAATTTTCAACATCGCTCACAAGATGTGGGGCAGGAAAATGAAACCCAAAGAGAAGAAAGTTAAAGATCCTATCTCCAGTGATGACAATAACTTCAACGAAAAAGCAGAAGTAGAAGAAGAAGAAGAGGCTATGGTTACTGGAAATGGATAAAGATGTGAAGAGGTGAATTTGGAGGAATACCCAGTACTAGTGAGCGAGTTTTCCAAGTATTTTCCGGTGAATCCAATGTGGAAGTTGTTGGGTAATATCAAATTGAAGAAGATGAATGAGCAGTGGATGTTGATAGGGATTGAAGAAGCCAAGATTGTGACTCAAAAGGCTGAGTTGGTCAAAGAGCAGACTCAATTGCTCATGCAAGTTCTCCAGACCGGTAATGGTGGTGGGAATTGAAGAATTTGTTTCTGATTTTGGGTTTCTTTTGTTAGTGACTTTAGATTCTGACAAATCGTTTAGACTGGTTTCTATTAGTTTTTGTTATAGGGTTGTTTTAATATTTATTTATATTTTAAGTTTTATTTAATTAGTTTTATTAGTTTTTTTATATTTTTTATTTAATTAAATACAAAATTACCATACTGCCCTTGAATTTAAATGGTCAACACTATTTTCAAACGGAAAAGGTAACATAAGGGACAAATGCACTATTATTTTCGGTTTCAGGGTTGAGACCGGCTATTATTGAAACTAGAGGGACCTGTTTATCTAATATGTTAAACCTCAAGGGGGAAAATGATAATTTTCTTTAAATATATGATTAAATAGATGACAAAATCCCTTAACACCAACCCTAAAAACATTTTCTTCTCTCTTATATTTCCCTCACCCTCCTCTTTCACTTACAAAAATTGGTCAATCTCTCTCTCACATTCACTGATACACATAAAACACATTTTGCGTTTGTTCCCTTACCTATGCATCTCTGTGAAGGAAAAAAAATGAAAAAAAAATCCTGAAGACAGACACACGCAGAGACAAAGAGAGAGGTGTTAGAATCAGAAACTGAGAGCGATAAATGGGCAAGTACATGAAGAAATCTAAGATTACAGGTGACATTGCTGTCATGGACTCCATTGGTGTCCGTACCAGAGCCAAAACCCTTGCTTTGCACAGACTTCAAAGGCCAGACCCAGATGACTCTTCCTTCTACTACCTCCAGCTCCGGAGCCGCCGCCTTGTCAAGCAACAACACAAGGACAAGACTTGCACACGCCAAAACCCTAACCCCATTATACCAACTTCTACGAATGAGTCTTTCGGTAAAAATGAAGGGACTGAGAGTGCTTTTGGAGACAACAATTTGGATTTTGAACACAGAGAGAGGTATATATTGACTTCTATCTTCTTTCCCCTGTTTTTATTTTAATTTTTTTTAGTATTTTGAAAGGTTTTCCTTTTGTATTTCTTTTGGTGCTTCTATTTTTTGTTGTTCACTTTCCGGCCAAAAAGTGTTCAAAGTTTTTCTAGCGAGAGCTTTCATTTCCAAAAGGAGCTCGTTATTTTCATTTTCTCTAAAGCAGGAGAATATATCTCCTTTATTCGTTAATATATTCTTCTTTTTACTTTCTTTTCTTGTTTTAAAATTTTTGCAGGTTTTCTTATTTGTCTTCTCAACCCTTGAAAGAGTTTACAAGAAAAATGCAAGTGCAACTATGGTTCATTATGTATTTTCTTCAGGGTTTTAGCCAACTAGTCCCTTTATTTATTTTCTCAGGAATGACGACTGGATTTTGTGATTTGAAAGTTACAATGAGTGATCAGACATGTGCTTGTTTTATTTTTTTTCTCTGATCTGAGTTGCTGTGTTTTCAATTTCATAATGTATTCATTGGTAATCAGTTTTGTTTCTGTACCAAGGTCCGTGTCAAAGCCTAGTAGGACTGCAGGAGAGGAATTTTAACTTAAATCTCCTGAGCATATATATAATCAGTTTAATCTTTGGATTTGATTGCAAAATAAGTTGCCAGGTATTGAATATTTATTGCAAGTGTGGCATGTTCATGGGGCCTAGAGTTGCAGATTTCCTGCTTTTATTGTATATCAGCTGCCTTCCAAATTGGAGCTTGTCCCTTAAATACCTGTCACTTCACTATACATGTAGAGGAATGTTGATCTTGCTTGTTGGCTCTTCAATTTGCGATGTTATTTTATTCAATGTCATTGTATTGTACAAGTAATTTTTGTTTTTATGCTCTTATGTTGATAATTAGATTCATATTTGTGGGATAATTGTCGTCGGTATGCAGGAGCACTAGGGAAAGCACACAATGTAGCTTTAGGGCTTCAGACACCACTACAACTTACCAAGAACGGAGGAATGATCTGAGAATTGTGCCTACAACACGTGAAATAGAGGAATTTTTTGCCTGCACCGAGCAACAACAAGAGAGATTATTTATTGAGAAGTATGTATGCCTCTTTCATTGAAACTATTTACTAATTAGTATTTAGCATTGTGTATATATACATCAATGCTTTCCGAATTTCATTAGCAATGTTGGAATTTTGCAGGTACAACTTCGACGTTGTGAATGATTTGCCCCTCTCGGGACGTTATGAATGGGTGGAAGTGGGTCCATAACAAAAGCCAATTTCATTTCTGTTTGTCTTCCCTGCAACACATGATTTTAAAGAAAGTGGTTAGGGCTGTATAATTCAGGTTCATGTAAAAAGTTATTAAGATGTGTAATTTATGGATCTGTAAAATAACAGAACTGATGTTAAGTAGTTTCATCATTGTAATTTTTAGGCGTCTTTCCGCTGAAAGTTTTAACTTGTGTCTATACTTACTTAGGAATGAACTTTTCTATGGAAATAAATGTAACTCGGTGTCATTTTAATATTTTTTGTCTTTACCTTTGTTCTTGTTCCCTGCATTTTTCACAATACTTTTATGAGATAAAAACACATGCACTTTGAATTTTGGCATTGATGGTGATGTTTCTTAGTAAGCATTTCCTTGACTTGTTTGTATGTGCTAGTGTTGGTGGCCATTGTAATCAAAGACAATTGAGCTGGGTAGATACATAGAAGTGTAGTTATATGAATATAAAGCATATTATATGTCAAAAGGGAGCATAGCAAAACTCAAATTTCTTATAAATTTACTTTATTGAATTTCAATTTGTTGCATCAAATTTTGGAGTTACTGGTCCCTCACTATGATATTTGGAGTTTGAAAAACAGGGATAATGTTGAATTGTTGCATCAAATTTGTTTTGTTTTCTTATTGCTTAATAAATTTTGTTGTCTGATTTTTAGTACCCCGAGATACCTACACTATCCACAGCATGCTTACTGCACCAGATATACTCAAACCACTCTTTACTATAGTGATCTGACGTTTACTCATTGAATTACTTGCAAAATGTCACGACTTTTTTACGGTGAGAGTTGTATTCCGGATTGTGCATATAGTGGTTTACCCCTCTTTTAATAATCAACATTACAATTATTATTTCAAAGCTCACCCATTAGGCATAGAAGTCTTCCTATAGCCACTTATGGTCCATTTAGAGATTGGATTATTTTATCCCATCCTTTGTTTGGTGTACAGACAGACTTCAAATATATTCTAATCCCATCATTTGATATTAAAGATTATAGTAAACCTTACTGTTATGAACTATTAATAATCGGCCGAGAATTACTTTCATGCACAGTTGATAGAATTTTTAGTCGTCATGTTAGAGGCAGAGCCCAAATATTTTTTTTAAAAAAAAACACTGTTCTAATCGATTTATTTTAAATTTGCCACCCAAAAAAATTCTACCTATATACCCATTTACTTCACACACCCAACCAGGGGCGGAGGTATATATAATTTAGCCTGGGCTAGCTTTTAAAAAAAAAATAAAATAAATGATTTTGGTTTTTTGTTTTTTTTAATAATAGGTGTAATACAAATAAAAGATTAATATTGCTTGATAATTCATAAAAATAGTCTAGTTTATAATTTAATTTAATTGAGATAATCTTAATAGATTCATTAGAGTGATATTTAATTTTTTATTGAGACTTGCACACATTAAAGTTTCATTTTCCTCTCCATTCTCCATTCTTCCATAGATAAATGAAACAAATTTTGAATTCCTTACTTCGTTTGCTTGTCCGAACAAGTATTTAAGTTTATTTTGCTTGCTATTTTTTTCCCCTTTAGGTTTGCTTTAAAAAAAACTTTGTACTATCGCAGTGTAGCCTGGCTAGAAAATTACGTTAATTTAGCATGATAATGTCCTAGATTCGAGTCGATGCACCACTGACGATATATATATATATATATATATATATATATAATTATAGTTAATTTAGCCCACCCAGACAATAAGTCTTGGCTTCGCCCCTACACCCAACACTAAAATTTAAAAATAATATTTTTACTTTGTACACCCATTGAAATCCAAAATATATGTAGGGATAATAACACGTGGCGGAAGCGAAAAATTGATTTGTATAGTTTAAAAATTTTCCTAAAAAAAGAACCTCTTAACCCTTGATTAATTAACATATATTAAAAGATAACATACCTTTTCTACGTGACGATTGATGTTGCGTCAAGATCTTCCAATTCAATCACGAACGTGAATCACCTAGGAGTGTGGGCTCCTTTTCTTTGAATTGTGTACCTAAGGATGAATAACAAAAAACTTTTTTCTTTTGTTAGTCATAATAAACTTCCAAGAGAAAACGAAGAACGTGTTCGTTCACTTTTGAATTCTCAATCTTTAGATCGAAACTCGCATGAACCTTATTCTAAGTTGTGCACAAAGCCTTTTGATGTAAAATCTTACTAGTGCACTATCGAAATAAAACGTTTCTTCTCACTTTTCCTCTTGGCCGAATTCTACACACTATTTCTTAGAGTTGGATTTTATTTTTCAAGCTAAAGAAATAACTCTCATGAAAATCGCTTGGACTGGTCGAATTCTATAGATAGGTAAATATAGGTGACCGAAATCCATCCCCTAAAAAGAATAGGGCTGGCTGAAATCTCCCCTAAATAAAATAGGGTTGGCCGAAATCCTCTCCTAAAGAGGATTCATCCATGTAGCCAAAATCCTCCCCAAAAAAGGATTTGTGTTTCACCAAAATTCCTATCAACTTTAGAATCCAAACCCTAATCCAACTCTCTAGTGTATTTATCCAATCATGACTATATCAAAGACTTCCTAATTTGACTAGATAAATAAATTCCTTTCATTTATCTACTTATCAAATAAATTCTTTGATTCTTATTATACTACCAACAATAGTATAACACTAAGAAACATATTTCCTAGTTAGAAAAAGATTTTGACTTTTAATTAAATAATTAATTAATTTCCATTTAATTAAATAATAAAATAATATAATATAATAGGCTTATTTACTAGCCTTGGCCGCCCAAGTCCATATCACGGGCCATATATTATTTTTTCCATTTTATTAAACCCATTGGACCTTAATAAAAAGCCCACATGTGAACTAGACCCATTCTTACTAAAAGAAACAAGTCCACATGCCTTAATACAATTCTAGATTGACTCATAAATTAGTCCGGTAGAATATATCAAGTGATCCATGCAAGTCCATGTGGATTGGAAATCTTGGCGGGCTATCTAAATTTAAGCTTCAATAGATATAACCCAAACATAATCAACAAATGATTCACTTAGGTTCGATCTATTAATTTTCGTTCATTCCACTAAAGAACTAAAATTACACTTTTTTTCAATCAAATAAAACTATATAAAAAAATAAACAAGAAAAGAACAAAAAGTGCTAATGCCAAACCAACCACAAAAACACCACGAGAAAAATCCCCAACTAGAAAAGTGGCGCGCAGGCCACACAAGAAAACAAAAACAACAAGAAAAACGAAAAGACTCCCGACCCATGCAGTCAACTCAGATCTTTGAGAACCTACCTCGTAGAACCATTCCCAATCCCACGACAATTCCAATATAGGACACTAATCATTAGAAACCCTCGAAGGACTTATAAGAAGCCAGTCTACGTGCAATCCTAGTGGACCTTCGAGTAATAGTAATAGTATCATCTAACTCTTCTTCCTCAACCTGGTCAGCCTAGGAAGAATCAGTAATGGGGCGAAGTTCAGATTGGGAATCAGACAACGGATGCTCAGGACCCTGTACCTGAACATCATAAGCCACATCCAAGATAGGGGAACATGAAAATCCAAATCCATTCCTCAAAACAACCCTTTCAACCCTTTCAACCGAAGGAGAAATTATACCCACCCTATCGTCCACCTCATCAACTGAAACCACTGAAGAAACAATGGGTTGAGCAAAAGAAACCAACGGAGAAACAAAATCCCTACCAACCTTCGACCCCTGCCCGACCATCAAAACAGCTGAAGAGATCGAAACAACAGCACCAGCTGAAACATCAAGAATCGAAGAAGGACCCTCTGAAGAAACAGACATTGCTCCCACTTTGGAGGAATGAACAGGGACACCAATAAGAGAATCCTCACTCCGCCCCACCTGCTGGGACTGACAGACCTGAGCAGCCACCACCGAAGTAGTAGGAGCCACCAAAGAAGTTAAACATGGCGAATCAACTAGACTAGCAGAAGAAACCATACCTAAAATCGGATCTAAACCTGCCGAAGAATGAACCACAACTGAATCCAAAGACCCTAAATCCTGTTGAATAGCGGCAAAAACATTAGAAATTGGAACTTCTGCTTGAGGAAAAACCAGTTTAGGAGTATGTTTGTGAGGAACTTGAAACCCCTCATCTACAACAACCGTGGCCGGACCATCTCTAGCCGAATCGGGCTTACTAGAACTAACAAGAATCCCCTTATCGGACTTGTTCCAACGATAAACATTGGGAAAATAACCAATGGAGGAACAAGTAGAACAGAAAGCTGGGAGATTATCATATTCCATCGAAATGAAAGAACTATGAGAATCATCCCTCTCAAGAAGCAAAGAAGACGGAGGCACAGTAGACACATCAATATCCACCAGAACACGTGCAAAATGTCCAAAATCACCCTCCACAGTAGCCCTGTCCAGCCGTAAAGGCACTCCAATCCCTCTAGCTAAATCAGAAATAATCTTCAGATGCCAATATTCCCATGACAGATCATAAAAACAGACCCAAACCTGAGCATTTGAAGACTTATGTAATGCCGGATTAAAATCCAGAATCCAAGATTGAAGCCGTAAAACACCGGGTTTGAGATTAAGAGACCCCAAACTCTAAACCATATTCTTGTCAGCATTTGAATTCAACAGAATCTGAAAGTACCCCTTACCTAAAGAAATCAGCTTCCAAACAGAGTTCAACTTCCAAATAGACTACATCTTGGCTTTAAGATCATCCAACTTCCAAGGCTTCTCACCACTAGCAAGGACAACTCGACCAATGAGAGAAAACTTACAAACCTCTAATCTAGACTTATAAGCAAAGGGATCCACCTGAACAGCCACATAACCACTCTTTTTCGAAAGAATTAAAGGACTGGAAATATTATCCTCTTGAATTTGGGCAGCCATAAAAAGATCCGCATAAGAAGAGCCCCTAATAGATGACAGAGGCAAGGAACTGCCCACAAGCGGATCCACCTCCCCAACAATAGCCTTACCTCTAGGCAAAGAATAAGAAGTCTTGAAGAGGTCCGTATAAGACTTATTACCCTGAACCAATGGTCCAGAGCTCTGAACTGAACCATGCATAGAGACCCCAACACTCATAGGAACACGATCCGAAGGCTGTGACAAAACTGGCCTTATCAAAGCCTTCGAACTTGCTGGAATAGAAACATACCCCCCATTCTTAAATAAAATTACACTCTTAAATAAAGATAAAATAAGTAAATGTTTCTCATTCATACCCTAGACAACCTTATTGGAGATGGTGTATCCTCGTGAAAAATATCAGTAATAGCCAAGAGCTCATAGACCGCCTATAGCTCTCTTAGTTACCATATTTACTCATATGACCACATTTTGAACTTGGATATTTTGACTTGTCCAGAAGCCATGTTTCAATAGACACTATCGAAAACTTAACGTTAAGATTTAATATCCAATCCCTCAAAAAATCCATATGATGATATTCTACTCTCATTTAATAAATGGAGCCACGATGTCCATATCTATAAATGAAGTCCTCTATCGATTAGAAAATGAATACCACCAAACTATCGAGGATAGACCATGCTATATAATCGTACTCATTAATAGCTTAAATGATAATACTTGTAACCATAAGTCCATCATTTATCAGGATTAAGATAGATTCTCCAATTGTCCTCATAATGAAAACTTTTATCCACTGACGGTTCTAGATAAAGTATTTCATTGTGATTCTATTCAATGCACCCAGTGCACTAGATTCTTTTACTCAAAGACACTTTGATGATTTTAGACTTATCATAACACATTTGATCCCACTCAAATGCTAGCAAAAGAATCTACAATTTTAACAAGATAAAGGCGCTTATCCTTTATTTTAAGCTGTGAATATTATTCAAGACTAACTAAAGAATTGTGTCTACCTCATACATATCCAGATGTACGAACAATTCTTCATATCTCATAGTCTTTTGACTTTATGATTATTTATTTTTGACAATTATCATAATTAAACTATAAATGCTATAAGACTTGTTAAATTAGAAATCACTTTATTAATATGAAAAGATTGTCAAAAACAATATTACACTCTTGCTATTGAGTATAATCCTAACAATATAATTACTCATTGTTATTCATCATTCTTTCTAGGGGTGGGCATTTAATGGATCGGCTCGTTTTTGGATAGAACAATAAAAAACCGAATATATTTGGGTTTTGAAAAAGTGAATCGATCCAATAAAATTTTGATCGATGAACCGAATTGAAACCAACTGAATTGGACTGGTTTGGTTTGGTTTGGTTCATTTGGTTTTTAGGCCTAATGGGCCAAATTATTGGGCTTTAATTATTAGCCTTTTTAAACACACTTTTTTTTTATTTAATATTTTTAATTTATTTTAATCATTTTGGACCATTTTAATCTTCTTGGACTGGTGAGCATTCCTCAAAATATATATATATATATATATATATATATATATGGGCATTAACAAAGATTGTACATCCGTGGGATTAGTCGAGATGTGCACAAGCTGGCCCGGACACCCACAGATACCAATTTTTATTTTATTTTTTAAATTTAAAAAAAAAGATTGTACATCCATTCCTCACAAAATCAGATATTAACACAAAAACTTTATGCCAGAAATACCCATGTTTGTAAAAAGTCGAACGCATCGCAATTGTAAGCTCCACTAGTTTAGTGATTGGTTTATTTATGTGACAAACCACATTGGGTTGATTTTGTAAGGGTATATTAGATGTTCGAATGCTCATTCTCATGATTGTGATCAACTCTTTTCTCGGCATCCCCAAAGCTTCAAGAACAAGAGCTTCAAAGGTGGTCAATTTCCTTCTTCTTCATTATCTCCAAAGCCTCGTCCCGTGTTTGAATTTCGGCTTGCATTAGCCTCATCCTCTTTGTAAAATCCTCCTTGATCTCTTCAAACTCGGTGTAAATTTTTAGCCTCAAGGTTCTTTAGTTGCTCTCCCAACTTCATGTTCTCGTCAAAAACGCCTTCTATCTTCTTTCGGAGTGTATAATTCTCCACTTTGAGTAATTTTATTTCAAGAGTGAGCTTCTTGTTCTGCATTTCAAGCTCTTCCAATTTCACCTTTCCCAAGGCCTCTTTGTCTTCAAACTCCTTCATCATGAGCTGTAACTTTGTTTTGAAATCTTCACTCATCTCTTCCTTCTCTTGGGAAGTTTCCACCAATTTCTCTTTCATCATGAGCTGTAACTTTTTTGATGAGGTCATTTTGTTCTCAACAAAATAATGTATTTATGTGTTCACTTGAAAACCGTGTTTAACCACTTAAGAATCCACTTAGGATGTAAAATTAGTAAAACGGTAAACAAGGATTCGTTCCACAGGGAATTAGAGTAATATGTTGAATTAATTAAATAGTCTACAATGCAATAATGTAAATCATGTTGGATGTACTTCTTTCTCTTTTCTTTGATACTATTTATTTACCAAAAAAAAAATAATGTAAATCATGGTAAGTTGGATAGTGTATGGTTTGAGAAACCATCAAACAATGCATGTAAGTAAATTTTAATATGAAAAATACAATGTTCAACAATCTTAGATAAGATAATGGAATGTAATCAATTAAGAGAATACTAGGGAAATGATGGAGTTGCAAGTGGATTATGGGTAGTGCTTTTCAATCTAATTAATGAACCAATCCATACTTGTTAACCATTTGTAGTCTTAGATGTGTTTAGGCCGTCACTACGAAACCTAAACAATTCCCACCAAAATGCCTAACCGATTAAGGGGGGGGGGGGGGGGGGGGGGGGGGGGGGGGGGGGGGGGGGCTGGGGAGGGGGGGGTGGTGGTTAAGGTGGGATCAGTTAATTACAAATCAAGGCTTAGATTATTGCGGTTGATATACCCTCCAACAATCTATTTTATTCACTATGTTCCTAATCAATCAAGGGTGTCAATCCAAGATTGATTGTATAACAATTTATCCTAAACAAAAGTATAATCGACTAGTGGGTATACAATGTCAATTATATAATGAATAAGATCTAGTTATCAGATGAATAGAACACAAATAGAGATTCAAATACAATATAGCTTAAACAAAACCCAAATCCAAATGTTTCTCACATCAATCCCCTAGAATGGGGATTTAGTTACACATAGTTACAATCAAAGGGAAGGCAAGTAAAAGAATAGGAAATCACCCTTAGGCCACCTTCTTTAGTGCTTGATTCTTCCTTGCCTTTGTTGCTCCTTGTACAAAGAGTGGTAGATAAGGATGTGTCTAGATGGATGGATGTCTAATGGGTAGTGACAAAGGTAGGGAATGTAGAGAATGGGAAGAGAGGAATGATTAGGTGAAAGTAATCTAGATTTGGTGTTGAGTTTGGGATAGAGGAGATGAGTTCAAGTATAGAAATGGAGGAAGGTGAGATGGGAGTTATGGTTAATCAAGAGATGTCATTCTCTTTAAAAGTTGGTGTATTTATAGGTTAGGAAAGTTAGGGTACGAAATGGGCATGAAAAGACAAGAATATCCCTCTTGAATGGGCTGAAAATCGTCCCTTGGCTGAGTTAATTCCTATGCTATCATTGTTGGCAAACAATGACACTAAGACTATGACACTTACACCTAATTGTTTCTCCTCTCTGTCGCGGTGTCGAGATAGTGACACAACCGCGACAATTTCTAATGTGGGAATTCTTACGTTGGTCATCACTGTGTTGAATTGTTGTTTGCCTCCACACGACATAACCGCGACAATTGCTCCGTTTTCACCTTTCTTTTGCTCTTTTTAAGGTTCACTATTTGTATTGGCTTGATTCCATTGCAAAACACTCTATGATTGTATTAGTTGTTGCTTAGGACATTATTTGAAGAAAGGAAGCTCAAAGAGTGAAGAGCAACATCTCGTGCAAAAGTCGTCTTCAAGAGGTGAAAATCGTCAAAGGTAAAACTTGACTTCCACCCTCTTGCAAGGCGTTAGCGCACACACACACAATTCATACATGTGTGTCCCTGCATCGTGGTTCAAACATTTGGTATAACACATTCACACACTTCATAGCATGCTCATGCATTGATCTTGTATTGACAAACATTGTGAAATTGCATGCTTTGTGACTATCTCTTTGATATAGCATGTTTGTGTGAATATGTGTTTATTTGTTTTCGTATTTTGTGTTTAGGACTTGAACATGTTCTTATTTAATTCCTTATCGAGTTCCGGTCGTTTCGGTTACTCACTCATAAGGTTTCGAGTCCAAACAAGTTGACTATGCTACTTTTCGTTCTCATTTGTTGTGTTGATTTCATCATCGGATTCCGAGATAATTTCTCAACCATTTTTCAAAGTTGAGTAGTCGTAGTCGTGCGTGAGGGAGTCACGGTTCGTAATCCAAAAACGGATTCGAAATCGGAGGTCGGATGCTCAAGATATGGGGCAACAAACCGAGGGAGCGAGCGAGAGGTGGGCAAACCACGTGTGGCCACTTGGCCAGCCCGTGTGGGAGGCCGTGGGCCCCACGCGCCCCCCACGGGGTGCTGATGTGGCACCACGTGATTTGCTCGGAAATCTTCTCCTTTTCCCTCCTTTTAATCAAACCTCCTTCCCTCCATCACTTAATGCAATTTTTTGAAGAACACTCAAATCCCGCATCAGTTTTTCAACAATTTTTGCTTACTTGTTTTGATCATATCTCTCTCATACGAACTCGAAATCATTCGATTCAAAAACCAAAATTGTTGGTCTCGAAGAGAGCTACAAACCCCAAGCATTTCCAGAGGCAGTTGACTTCGGCATTTTTCTCAGCTGGTCAATTTTCAGTCCGTGGTCAGTTCTTGATTTTCAACTTCTTCTTTTTCAATTTCATTTTTGATCAACTATTGATTCTTTCCATTTGATTGATGAAATTTGTTAAGAAGTATGTTAGATCACATGCTAGGGTTATTTGATCATTTGTTAATTGAGTTTTAGCTTTGTAATGTGTTTTGAACATATTTGTGCTAAACTTGATTTATCATGAAATTGATTCTAGAAAACATATATGTGATGTGCTTCATGTTATTTTCTATGTTTTGTTTCATGATCTAAGAACTAGGTTTTTAGTGTGCTAAATCGAATATTGATACCTTTGTTCTTATTGATTTGCATGTTTTGATTTCTAGATAACTTTTGTGATTGAGTGTTGAAATCATATTTTAGACTATCATTGAACATGTACATTTTGCTTGATTGATCATCTAGCTTAATTTGTTTGTGCTTGCATCATTTGCATCACTTTAGATCATAGCCTTGCATTAGGTTGAAGTCTCTAGCAAAGTGAGTGAAGCTTTGTGGATAGAGCAAGGGAGCCTTGATTAGAGTCGGGAGGACTCGGATAATCAAGCAAGGAAGTCTTGTCTAGGGTCGGGAGGATCCGGATAGGCAAGCAAGAAATCTTCCTAGAGACGTGAGCGTCTTGGATAGGAAGTTGCTTCCTAGAGGTGTAGGACACATCTCGGATAGGAAGTAGGCTAGGTGGTTCACTAGGCCCGAGGGTAGACTAGGAGTTGATAGCTTGAGCGGATATCATGAGTTGGTAGCTTGAGTGTGTAAGTCCTTTTCATCATAGTGAATTGCTTCGCCGGTGGTTGTGGTATCAACCCGTGGATGTTTCCTCATTGAGGTTTTACCACGTTAAAATCATTGTGTTTAATTTTGCTTTACTTTCCGTTATCTTCCATATATTACATTGATTGCACTTCTTGTAAATTGATTAACTCTTGTCTTAGTTAATTCAATTCATTTGCTAAATCTATTCAAGTGTGCATTCGTCTTGTAATTTTCCGTATTATTTTTTAATTGAAAGAATTTGGAGCCTATACCTATTCACCCCCCCTCTAGGTATATTTCACTACTACATTGAGGGAAATTTCACTCTTTTTGCACAAAATACTCCTCCATCTTCACAAATGCCCTTGTGGCACAAATAATCCCGAAACACTCAATTAACATTGTTATATCACGGGAAATTGCCCGAGAATCAAGCAAACAAGACTAGGAAATGGGGGCCAAAAACATGTCTATTTTGGTTCAATCAAATACCTCCAAACCTATCTTTTGCTAGTCCTCGAGCAAAATAATCACAAAACAAACCAAGGACATATATCACAATTATTCAAAGATTTCAAATTAAGCTCTAACTCATTTTTGCAAGGATTACTACCCATAAAAATGACTTGCAAAACCAACATGAAGAGATAAAAACAATGATGCACTAGTGAGGAATTAGACATGTAAGAACCACTAAGTAAAGATTAAGGGCATGCCACTCTAGATAAAATTACACGCAGCACGATCCTACATTCAAAATGCCAAACCTTCAAAAACAAAAATGCCATTCAGTTTGGAATGTAATTCACCTTGACAACTAATCCTCACTGGATTCTCTCATTTACGCTCAGATTCCTAGGCTTCTCTCAAGATCCATATGAAATATGAGTTCATGTCATAGATATCAAATTGATTGCACATGATGTATTTTAAAGCACAATTTTTGAAAATTAGGTCCCATGAATGAAATTGCAAGCCATGAATTAGAAATAACATGTATCAACCAAAATTTACAAAGTGGACATTCCTAAAGATCATGAAGGTCTTTCTTTTGGTTTTAATGGGGCCTTTGGTGAATGGTGAGTACAATAATGTATACATACATAACAAAGAACCTAGTGATTACACTAAGACATACATTCTAATAGTGAGTTCAATTTGCTTTAGTTACATTTTCATTCACACCATTTTGCATCCATGCTTACAATTACATTCAACATTGAGTAGCTCATTCAACTTTCCATTTTCTTTCTAGGCCAATTGTGCCTAATTCTTTTCTTTTCTTATTCTTCTTTTCTTTTCTTTTCTTTTCAAGCTTGCATTCATCTTTTCACTTCAATCCTTTTCTTTTTCTTTTCATCCAATCTTGCATTTTAATACTCTTTTGCACAAAGTTACATGCCCAGGTACATGCATCAACATTTTCTCTTATAAGAGCTTACATTCATTTCCCAAGCCTTAGCAAATCATTTGGCATGAGGTAGGTCAAGTATATAGGCTATATGTTTCATGTAGATGTGGTTCAAGAATAAAAAGCTAAGATGTGTTTGGCTTCAAAATGGCAAGGGAGCACACACATTAGAGGGTATGGAAGTATTTATGCCAATTTTATTTATAGTTTTTCACATGCATTGCCTAAAGTCCTCTCTAAAGGTTTGTCCAGTAAGCAAATGAAGACATCCACAAACAGACCATATATTCTATGGAAAACAATATTTAAGTGCAAATGGGACCTATACATGCTTGTATGAGTGTTTGAAAATGAGTGTTTAAAGAGTAAAATGCTTTCCCTCAAAATACGCTTTTTAGGTCATGTATGTGAAACTCACGGGAAGTCTCAACTATTAATCCCTAACCTTCAAGTAAAATTGATAATTCACTCCAACATTATGAGAAAAAGATTAACGTGCTTTGTGCAATGAAATCCTAAATGGCATGACGTTAATCTAAACCAAGCAAATGCAAAGATACACAATTCCTCACTTGCTCATGCAAGAGCACAATCTCTACAAGCAAAATATGCTCAAAATGGCATTATCACAAGAATTTTCAAAAATTCAGCTCAAAATTTTAAGAAGATGGTGTTGCACACAAAGTACCCCCAAACCTAAATTTGACATTGTCCTCAATGTTTTCGGGTGTTAAAAACTGGTTCAAATGGTGCAACCCATCAAATCCAAAGCAAAGAGTTGTAAAAATAATTAATGCCCTCAGTTAATCAACATTTTCCCAAAATTCAACCAAGTTGTTCTTTCATCCATGTTTACTCATAATCATCCAAAAGAGATATAACATAGAGCACACAAATATCATTACATCCAATATCACTAAAAGCAAAATGAAATCACACTCATCCTAAATCCACTACCACAAGGAACTCACACTCTTATTCTAAGCAAGAATGAAATAAAGACAAGAGAATTCAAAAATAATACCACTAAATGAAAACAAAATTTAAACTATAAAAGAAATGTACCTAAGTGGGTTGCCTCCCACCAAGCACACGTTTTAACGTCTAGGCAAGATGTGGTATGGCGCTCTGGCTCTTCAAACTCCAAATTGTTGCTTTTCTTATGAGTATAAGGTTCTTGCTCTTTTAATGAGCACTCTTGGCTTGCTCGTCCCTCCAAGACTCGCAAGTTGTCTTTGTTTCCTCCCAAGAGATAAAGAAACCTTACTTTATCACACAAGCTACATAACTCGCTTCCTCAAGAAGCAATAGAAAATCTACACACTCACAAAACATATTAGAAAGTTCCGGCAAATAAAAGTCTACTCAATACAAGCAATTGCCAACAAGTGCTTGAAACACTATTTATTCAAAAGAAACAAACTAAACAAATCCCACAATAGATTTTAACTCCAAACCTAATGCTTTCTCTCTTCTCAATTACCATGCACAAGTTCACACGTAGAGAGAGAAATACTAGATTAAAGAAGGAAAAATAGATTGTGCAATTTTTAAACAACATAACGTGCATGAAGATTTTCAACATTGTGCATTTGGGGGTGGGGCTACGATTAATTAAGGGTGATTTAACCAAGTTTGGGATTTCACTCTTCTTTACAACCCAAACAAATGTAGATGACTTCCCTAACGTTTCCTTGCGCTTCTTTCTCATTTGGTTCATTAGGTCTTTCCTCACCCAAATTTTCTTTATCCTAGGTGGACTCTTCCTATTCCTAGGCTTCTCAACCCATACCTTCCTAACATGCCTGTACTTATCTCTATGTCTAAAATTCTCTCATGTGCCTTGCCTTTCATATTCTTGGCCTGTTGGTCTAATGTGACCTATCTTATGGCAATGGTGGCACACGGTGATAGGGTTAGAAATGATACCTTGTTGGTGGTTCTTTGTTGGAGGTGGAGGTGGAGGGTTCTTACTCTTCCTTTTTGCCTTCCTCCTCTTTGCTTTGCTAGGTTTGACATTTTGACCTTGGCAATTGAAGAGGCTTGGCTCAAGTCGAGCATTTCTTCTTTTGAGAATGAAAACACTTCCTTGATCATACCCTCAATATCTTGCTTAGACTTTACAAGTTCCTTGAGGTCGTCAATTTCCTTCTTCTTCATTATCTCCAAAGCCTTGTCTTGTGTTTGAATTTCAGCTTGCATTAGCCGCATCCTCTTTGCAAAATCCTCCTTGATCTCTTCAAACTCCTTCAAGGGTGTACAATTTTTAGCCTCAAGGCTCTTTAGTTGCTCTTCCAACTCCGTGTTCTCGTCAAAAATGCCTTCTATCTTCTTTTAGAGTGTATAATTCTTAACTTTGAGTAATTTTACTTCAAGAGTGAACTTCTTGCTCTGCATTTCAAGCTCTTCCAATTTAACTTTTCCCAAAGCCTCCTTGTCTTCAAACTCCTTCGTCATGAGCTATAACTTTCTTTTGAAATCTTTTTTTTTTTTTTGGGTAAATAAATATTATCATAGAAAGAGGAAAGAATGTAAATCTTCACTTGAAAACCAATCTCACTCATCTCTTCCTTCTCTTGGGAAGTTTCCACCAATTTCTCCTTCATCATGAGCTATAACTTTTTTGATGAGGTTGTTTTGTACTCAGAAAAACAATGTATTTATGTTTTTTTTATTTTTTTGGGTAAGTAACAATGTATTTATGTGTTCACTTGAAAACCCTGTTTAATCACTTAGGAATCCACTTAGGATGTAAAATTAGTAAAACAGTAAGCAAGGATTCGTTCCATAGGAAATTAGAGTAATATGTTGAATTAATTAACTAGTCTACAATGCAATAATGTAAATCATTGTAAGTTGGATAGTGTATAGTTTGAGAAACCATCAAACAATGCATGTAAGTAAATGTAAATATGGAAAATAGAATGCTCAACAATCTTAGATAAGATAATGAAATGTAATCAATTAAAAGAATACTAGGGAAATGATGGAGTTGCAAGTGGATTATGGGCAATGCTTTTCAAGCTACTTTAATGAACCAATCTCATACTTGTTAACCATTTGTAGTCTTAGATGTGTTTAGGCCGTCACTACGAAACCTAAACAATTCCTACCAAAATGCCTAACCGATTAAGGAGAGGGGGGGTCAAGGTGGGATCAGTTAATTACAAATCAAAGCTTAGATTATTGCGGTTGATATACCCTCCAACAATCTATCCTATTCACTATGTTCCTAATCAATCAAGGGTGTCAATCCAAGATTGATTGTATAACAATTTATCCTAAACAAAAGTATAATCAACTAGTGGGTATACAATGTCAATTATATAATGAATAAGATCTAGTTATCAGATGAATAACACAAATGAAGATTCAAATACAATATAGCTTAAACAAAACCCAAATCCAAATGTTTCTCACATCAATCCCCTAGAATAGGGATTTAGTTACACATAGTTACAATCACAGGGAAGGCAAGTAAAAGAATAGGAAATCACCCTTGGGCCACTTTCTTTAGTGCTTGATCCTTCCTTGCCTTTGTTGCTCCTTGTGCAAAGAGTGGTAGATAAGGATGTGTCTAGATGGATGGATGTCTAATGGGTAGTGACAAAGGTAGGGAATGTAGAGAATGGGAAGAGAGGAATGATTGGGTGAAAGTAATCTAGATTTGGTGTTGAGTTTGGGATAGAGGAGATGAGTTCAAGTATAGATATGAAGGAAGGTGAGATGGGAGTTATGGATGATCAAGAGATGTCATAGGTTAGGAAAGTTAGGGTACAAAAAGACAAGAATTGATAACTTACTTTCCAATGTACTTATCTCACGATTCGTGCAATTGTGAGTTGGGCTCTTATAACACGATAATATCCATCAAGTTTTTATTTTCTTCTTTCTGGCAAGCCTGACCATTGGATCCCGCTGGGCGTAGAGGTTTATGAGGAGGTTGAAGTGGAGGCAAGTTCATCCTGTGCCACATATGCCACATACACATCAGGATCCTATAACTGTTCGGGGCAAGCTGGGCCGGAGCAATTCGAGTCTCAGCCAAAAATAAAGTAATAAAAGGCTGGAGAGGAAGAGTGACATCACAACTGAGCATCACCCCGTAAATCGCCGCCATCCCAGACGAGGGGTTCCACATGGCTCTATCTCCAGCCGGTGCAAGCCGAATAAGATCACTATCCAAATCAAACCGGCCCATATACTTGCTAATCTCAGTATCTCCAACTACGTTCGGCTCAACATCATAAGCACATACCCCCTCGGCAGATAAATAAATGCGGTGTGCTCAATGCTCTTCCTCCACGTCATTCTCATTTAAACCCTAATATCATGAGGGGAAACATGTTTGCATACTCAACGCCTGCTAATGTTTTTCTCCATTCGCTTCCAAGGACGAATATCGCTGCGAGTAGAAACAGAAGAGTCAGATTGATGGACCTCAGGTTGAGGAGACTCAGTAGAGTCGGGGGTATGAGGAACTTCATGAATAAGCCCCGAAACATCAACATTCAAAAAATAAGGCTAATCTGGAGGTTGGTCCCCCGACAATATATAATTACACGATGCCAAAAAAGTGTCAGCGTGCTTGATAGCAGCCATCCCAATAACAAAAAGACGGTGCCTAGCTATAGGGTCCATGTAAACTAACCTTGAAGAGATATCTGATGAGGATCAAGAAGCATCAACAAAGGGTCCATTGCATGTTCCAGGTGGGCCAATTAAAAGGGCCAAGAAGATCAAAGAAGCATTTAATGGGGGCTGATTCTAAGTTGCTGAAGTCCAAGTTTGGCCCACATGAAGACCAAATCCGAGCTGAACTTCGTGGGCCTCTACAGAGAACATCTGAAGTCAGATTGTCTTTGCCTTTTCTTTAGTGCTTGATCCTTCCTTGCCTTTGTTGCTCCTTGTGCAAAGAGTGGTAGATAAGGATGTGTCTAGATGGATGGATGTCTAATGGGTAGTGACAAAGGTAGGGAATGTAGAGAATGGGAAGAGAGGAATGATTGGGTGAAAGTAATCTAGATTTGGTGTTGAGTTTGGGATAGAGGAGATGAGTTCAAGTATAGATATGAAGGAAGGTGAGATGGGAGTTATGGATGATCAAGAGATGTCATAGGTTAGGAAAGTTAGGGTACAAAAAGACAAGAATTGATAACTTACTTTCCAATGTACTTATCTCACGATTCGTGCAATTGTGAGTTGGGCTCTTATAACACGATAATATCCATCAAGTTTTTATTTTCTTCTTTCTGGCAAGCCTGACCATTGGATCCCGCTGGGCGTAGAGGTTTATGAGGAGGTTGAAGTGGAGGCAAGTTCATCCTGTGCCACATATGCCACATACACATCAGGATCCTATAACTGTTCGGGGCAAGCTGGGCCGGAGCAATTCGAGTCTCAGCCAAAAATAAAGTAATAAAAGGCTGGAGAGGAAGAGTGACATCACAACTGAGCATCACCCCGTAAATCGCCGCCATCCCAGACGAGGGGTTCCACATGGCTCTATCTCCAGCCGGTGCAAGCCGAATAAGATCACTATCCAAATCAAACCGGCCCATATACTTGCTAATCTCAGTATCTCCAACTACGTTCGGCTCAACATCATAAGCACATACCCCCTCGGCAGATAAATAAATGCGGTGTGCTCAATGCTCTTCCTCCACGTCATTCTCATTTAAACCCTAATATCATGAGGGGAAACATGTTTGCATACTCAACGCCTGCTAATGTTTTTCTCCATTCGCTTCCAAGGACGAATATCGCTGCGAGTAGAAACAGAAGAGTCAGATTGATGGACCTCAGGTTGAGGAGACTCAGTAGAGTCGGGGGTATGAGGAACTTCATGAATAAGCCCCGAAACATCAACATTCAAAAATAAGGCTAATCTGGAGGTTGGTCCCCCGACAATATATAATTACACGATGCCAAAAAAGTGTCAGCGTGCTTGATAGCAGCCATCCCAATAACAAAAAGACGGTGCCTAGCTATAGGGTCCATGTAAACTAACCTTGAAGAGATATCTGATGAGGATCAAGAAGCATCAACAAAGGGTCCATTGCATGTTCCAGGTGGGCCAATTAAAAGGGCCAAGAAGATCAAAGAAGCATTTAATGGGGGCTGATTCTAAGTTGCTGAAGTCCAAGTTTGGCCCACATGAAGACCAAATCCGAGCTGAACTTCGTGGGCCTCTACAGAGAACATCTGAAGTCAGATTGTCTTTGCCTTTTCTTTAGTGCTTGATCCTTCCTTGCCTTTGTTGCTCCTTGTGCAAAGAGTGGTAGATAAGGATGTGTCTAGATGGATGGATGTCTAATGGGTAGTGACAAAGGTAGGGAATGTAGAGAATGGGAAGAGAGGAATGATTGGGTGAAAGTAATCTAGATTTGGTGTTGAGTTTGGGATAGAGGAGATGAGTTCAAGTATAGATATGAAGGAAGGTGAGATGGGAGTTATGGATGATCAAGAGATGTCATAGGTTAGGAAAGTTAGGGTACAAAAAGACAAGAATTGATAACTTACTTTCCAATGTACTTATCTCACGATTCGTGCAATTGTGAGTTGGGCTCTTATAACACGATAATATCCATCAAGTTTTTATTTTCTTCTTTCTGGCAAGCCTGACCATTGGATCCCGCTGGGCGTAGAGGTTTATGAGGAGGTTGAAGTGGAGGCAAGTTCATCCTGTGCCACATATGCCACATACACATCAGGATCCTATAACTGTTCGGGGCAAGCTGGGCCGGAGCAATTCGAGTCTCAGCCAAAAATAAAGTAATAAAAGGCTGGAGAGGAAGAGTGACATCACAACTGAGCATCACCCCGTAAATCGCCGCCATCCCAGACGAGGGGTTCCACATGGCTCTATCTCCAGCCGGTGCAAGCCGAATAAGATCACTATCCAAATCAAACCGGCCCATATACTTGCTAATCTCAGTATCTCCAACTACGTTCGGCTCAACATCATAAGCACATACCCCCTCGGCAGATAAATAAATGCGGTGTGCTCAATGCTCTTCCTCCACGTCATTCTCATTTAAACCCTAATATCATGAGGGGAAACATGTTTGCATACTCAACGCCTGCTAATGTTTTTCTCCATTCGCTTCCAAGGACGAATATCGCTGCGAGTAGAAACAGAAGAGTCAGATTGATGGACCTCAGGTTGAGGAGACTCAGTAGAGTCGGGGGTATGAGGAACTTCATGAATAAGCCCCGAAACATCAACATTCAAAAAATAAGGCTAATCTGGAGGTTGGTCCCCCGACAATATATAATTACACGATGCCAAAAAAGTGTCAGCGTGCTTGATAGCAGCCATCCCAATAACAAAAAGACGGTGCCTAGCTATAGGGTCCATGTAAACTAACCTTGAAGAGATATCTGATGAGGATCAAGAAGCATCAACAAAGGGTCCATTGCATGTTCCAGGTGGGCCAATTAAAAGGGCCAAGAAGATCAAAGAAGCATTTAATGGGGGCTGATTCTAAGTTGCTGAAGTCCAAGTTTGGCCCACATGAAGACCAAATCTGAGCTGAACTTCGTGGGCCTCTATAGAGAACATCTGAAGTCGGATTGTCTATTATATATGTTTTCGGAAAGCCCAAGACGAGCCCTACAGATGTTATGAAGACTTCGGCATCCATAAACGATCACAATAGGCCCAAATTTGGCTATCTATCTTGTTGCGCGAAGACATGAGCTGAGGAGTCCGAATTTCAGCATATTTCCTAATAAAAAGCTGATTTGGGCGTGATATACAAGCTAGGGTTGGAGGATTCTGAATTTTAGCATATTTCCTATTTTTTAATTATTTCCCAAATAAATAGTTGATTTGTTTCCCAAACAAAGTCAACTAGTTGCTAGTTTTTATTCTTTTACTTTCCTAATTGTAAGGCAATTAATTGCTGAGTAGTTTATTTCCTTTTCTTTTGTCATCTAGGGTTTAGATATTTTCTTAGTATTTAAAGGACGCATTGATGTATTATTTTGAAAGATTAGACTTTGAATAAAATATTATTTGAGAGAACTTTTTCTCTTGGTTCTTTATTGAACTATGAACTTATCAAGGTTCTACCTTGTGGCGTTCAAACCTTGACTTATCACTCACCTTCTTTCTTGTTCTTGAGTGTGGCGTCTACAACCTTCTTGATACCGTTGGTTCTTATCTCCATATAGATAATGGGTCATGGTCCTTTATTTTCTTTGTTTTTATAAACTTGAATTAGAAAACGATCCTTCGTTACCACATATTGGTTCCGGGTCTCACTATTCTTGGTGAGGTTCATATCAGTTGGTATCAGAGCTTAGGCTTCTAAATCAGGTTTTATCTATCCTTTTTTTTTTCTTTCACAACAAATTTGTATTTTGGCTTTCTAGGGCAAGTTTCCCAAATTATTGTTGTTGGGTTTCAAGGCAAGTCCTTTGAGGTTCACATCATTATTGTTGCTAGGTTTCAAGGCAAGTCCTTTAGGGTTCGCATCACTTGGTATTTGTCCCAAGCTCTAAAATCAGATTTAATTATCCTTGTTTTTTTTAAAAAAAAAAAAAAAAAAGTTGATCAGATCTGTTACCAAAAAAAAAAAAAAAAAGTTTGATTAGATTCCGATTAAAAAAAAAAAAAAAGTTGATTGGATCTGTTGTAAAAAAAAAAAAAAAGAAGAAGAAGAAGAGAGAAAATATGTCTTCCAAGGGTGATTCATCAAACAAAGAAGAAATAGGGGATCCATCCTTTGTGCTGCAGGCTATCAACAACATTACGGTGAAGATTCGAGGACGAATCCTTTTGAAGAGGGGGGAATGATGAGGATCAAGAAGCTTCAACAAAGGGTCCATTGCATGTTCCAGTTGGGCCAATTAAAAGGGCCAAGAAGATCAAAGAAGCATTTAATGGGGGCTGATTCTAAGTTGCTGAAGTCCAAGTTTGGCCCACATGAAGACCAAATCTGAGCTGAACTTCGTGGGCCTCTATAGAGAACATCTGAAGTCGGATTGTCTATTATATATGTTTTCGGAAAGCCCAAGACGAGCCCTACAGATGTTATGAAGACTTCGGCATCCATAAACGATCACAATAGGCCCAAATTTGGCTATCTATCTTGTTGCGCGAAGACATGAGCTGAGGAGTCCGAATTTCAGCATATTTCCTAATAAAAAGCTGATTTGGGCGTGATATACAAGCTAGGGTTGGAGGATTCTGAATTTTAGCATATTTCCTATTTTTTAATTATTTCCCAAATAAATAGTTGATTTGTTTCCCAAACAAAGTCAACTAGTTGCTAGTTTTTATTCTTTTACTTTCCTAATTGTAAGGCAATTAATTGCTGAGTAGTTTATTTCCTTTTCTTTTGTCATCTAGGGTTTAGATATTTTCTTAGTATTTAAAGGACGCATTGATGTATTATTTTGAAAGATTAGACTTTGAATAAAATATTATTTGAGAGAACTTTTTCTCTTGGTTCTTCATTGAACTATGAACTTATCAAGGTTCTACCTTGTGGCGTTCAAACCTTGACTTATCACTCACCTTCTTTCTTGTTCTTGAGTGTGGCGTCTACAACCTTCTTGATACCGTTGGTTCTTATCTCCATATAGATAATGGGTCACGGTCCTTTATTTTCTTTGTTTTTATAAACTTGAATTAGAAAACGATCCTTCGTTACCACATATTGGTTCCAGGTCTCACTATTCTTGGTGAGGTTCATAACAATATTTGAAGTAGATGAATCGCTGGATGGAAACTTGAGGCAAAAAAGAAAGGAGATCTAGGATAGCGAGTTCTGGGTTCCTTAAAGAAATGGAGAAGTGAAAGGCTTCAAGATGAGCGAAAAGGTCTGGGTTAGAGAAAACTGGGCTTGAACTAAAACCTGCAGAAGAGACGAAGAAGAAATTCTTAAGGGAATATGGGATTCTTTTTTTCTAGGCTTATAGGCTTGATAGAAGAATATCAATGGTGACTTTCGAAGATTTAAAGAAAAGTGAAGACCAAAAACCACTTTAAGAAGAGTTTAAATAGGTGTGTGATGTCCTGTTTCAAAAACGAAACCCTAGGACAAAAGGCAAAGAGGCTAGAAACCGAGAAGGCGTGGGTAGTGACGCACGAGCCAGTACAAGGGTCGTATCCCATATATGTCACCTGACATACCAACCCATAAGACAAGGGATTACAATCATGAGGCCGCACAATCAGGCTGTAATCGGGAAAAAACCCAAGTAAAAATTTCTTTATCATGATCGGGAAAAACTGGAGTAAAAGTTCTTTAAATACCTTTAGCCGAGTAAAGAGATCAAGATTTCTATTCCGATGAGCGGGTTCACTCGGCCCAAATATTTAATGGGGTATTGTTGTACATATAATTTTCCGGGAAGGCACGTCATCAAACAACATGGACCAACCTTGCCACATAAGCAGAAGGTCAAGGATCGATCAAACGGGACATATAGGCATCCCACGTGGATAGGCCATCTGGCTCCAACACAACCTTAGCGGAGATATAAGTCAAGCGACACCAAATAGAGTCAAGCAAGCCAAATAAAAGAATGTGCCTGTTCGGCTCTACTCGGCATAAACGTGAAAAATTACATAGGGTTTCTCCACCACTTACAAGGTATACAGCGATGACAAAGCAATCATAAGTCAACTGTTGTACAGTTACCAAGAGTCCAACAAGGAAACAAATAGATCTTCTCTCCTATACATCAGGCTATTAGAGTCCATAGCAAATTTGGACTCAGCAACATTAAATACTCCAACAATATCAAATAGGAAAAGAATCCTAAAGCCAACTCTGTAAACCTATACTTGTATGGCACAACTCAAAACCCTAGCATAACCATGTATAAATACACCTGCAAAACACCTTGCAGAGGCAGATTAAGATCTAGGAAGAAATAGAGAGAGCAGAGCATGTATTCTTTCATTAAAATAGTGGATTTGACTCAATTGCTAAGGCAACAACCCGTGGATGTTTCTCCAATCATCGGAGACTGGTTGACCATCGAAAAATCACTGTCAACAATTAGTGTTAGAAAGAGGGGGGACATTACATAACTCAACTCTTAAATCCCTTGTGAAACAATGGCTGGTGAAGGAGGTGGCAGCGATTCCAGAAAGAGTCAAGAATTACCAGGTGGTGCGTTAGGAGATGCCACTCTCATGGATGCCTCCTTGACGGTCGGAGATCAGCCCAGAACCGTTGCTGGTATGCAACGTTTCCTTCCCACTAGTGAAGAGATTGCTCAATGATTTTAGGACTCTCTGTAATAACTCGTGTTTGATGCAGCTAAACAGGGGGTTGTCCTTTCCACCACAGAAGGCTTAACTTCCTTGGACTAGTCGCAAGGCAGGCTACATTCCATAATAGTTGGCCCAACACCAGATTCATCACTAAAAATGGGTCAAAATTTGTCAAACTAGCCGTAAATGTTGTTGAAAAGACAGGCCCGGGCCAACAGACAACGTAAGGAGGACGAGCACCCCCACAGGGAAGATGATTTCGATCCAACGGAGTAAGATCAAAATTGACCCGGTAAGCAAACCCACTGGAGAGATCAGTCATCATCATCGGAGGAAAGTGAACGGCATTATCACCGTAAATGTCAATAGGAACGATCTGGCTTTATGGGCTGGATCTTGGAACCTGGAAAGTGGACTTCGAGTAACAAAGACTGGGATTAATCATCAATCAAAGTTTCAATCCTAGCGGAGAACCAGAAGGTGACAGGGATATACTCATACAAAGTTTGACCCGAGAAGTGGAGAAACCGGTGGTAGATGGATGCTTTTGTTAGGCATTACAGTCTTCATGAGCTGTTAGACGTAATCAGGCAAACTTTTCACTAATGGCGTTCTCTGGATGCCCTTCCCGAAAAGATTTAGAATGCCACATGTGGAACAATTCAAAAAATACACTGACCCTAAAGAGCATGTCAAGAGGTATAAAAGTGCCATGGCCCAGTACATTCACAATGACGCCCTGCTATGTATCAACTTCCTGTAGACACTCGGGGATTTAGATTCTCGACGGTCTGGAGATTGCCAGCCGCAAGCATAAGCAACTTCAGCGAGTTGAGTAAAGCATTCTTAAGGCAAGTCCTCGAAAATGTACATAGAAAGAAGTCGGTGGCTCACCTGTCCCAACTCAAGCAAGGAAAGGATGAGTCATTCAAGAAGTACCTAGGGAGATTCAGTCAAGAAGTGTTGGAAATCGGAAGCGCAAATGACGAAGCCATCATTGCGGCTTTCATTAATAACCTACAGAACTACCAGATATCTTTTGATCTGAGGTGAGCCCGTCTAACCAATTATGCAGATATGATGGACATAGCTGGGGGGGTACGCGCTAGCCGAGGAAGAAGAAATCGCAATAGGTGGGTACTTTGTACATGGCGGGCGACTAGAGGTGCCTAAAGCCAAGGATACTGTGTCCAAGACTCAAAACACTCAGAGCTGGAAAGGTGATAAGCAGAAGAACAAACCTCTGGATGGTCGGGATGGTTGCCGTAGTTATGATCCAAAGACCGATCAACCATACCATAGGTTTCAGGGAAAGTTCACAAATTACACCCCACTGAAGAAAAATCAGGAGGAAGTACTTGCAATCTTAGAAGAAAATGAAACAATTAAGGCGTGTTCTAATATTATCTGGGGGGGAATAGATTTTAGGCTTCTGTTATGGAGTCTCTTAGAACCCATCACTCTCTTATTCCCTTGTTTAATATTGTGTGGTTCC
Organism: Acer saccharum; assembly: GCA_030490815.1. Classification (NCBI taxonomy): domain Eukaryota; kingdom Viridiplantae; phylum Streptophyta; class Magnoliopsida; order Sapindales; family Sapindaceae; genus Acer; species Acer saccharum. Next base: position 20,957,639 of record CM059870.1, read on the forward strand.
CTCAGAATATTCCGAGGATGGGTTTCATCCTTTGGTTGGCTATTTAAGGTAGGCTTTCTACCTTGGACCGTGTTCAGCACTACGATCCTCAAGTTATTGCTACATGTGTCCTTTGCAATTCTCAGAACGAAACTCATGCTCACCTTTTCTTTGAGTGTTTGTATAGCAAAGCCATTTGGACTCAACTCTTGAACAAGTGTGGTTGTCCTTGGATTGGTCTCAGCTGGAATGATTTAATTGATTGGGTTTCCATTCATTGGAAAGGGAACTCTCCCTCCACAGTGACTTAAAAGCTTTGTCTTGCGGTGGCTGTCTATTTTATTTGGAGAGAGCGAAATCGTTGTAGTTTTAAGAGCTCTAGAAGGCCTAGTGCTAAGGTTGCCCGGACCATTATTGACACTATCCATTGCCGACTATGTTCTATCAATTTGAAGGATTGGCCTCTCATTGCTATGAATTGGAATGTCACATCTAGATGATCCTTTATGTTGTTGGCTTGGTTGTTTGCTCTTTCTTTTGTATTTGTTTTTTGCTTTGTTAAAGCTTTTGTTTAGCTCTTGCTTATGAGCTTTGTTGTGTTTGTTTTTTTGGGCCTTTGTGCTATGGTTTCTTTGTTTCCTAGGGTATGCCCCTTGTACTTGTACTTTCTTTCCTTTTTCTATGATACTATTTGTTTACCCAAAAAAAAAAAAACGTGTGTTGAAGAAGACCCATACATTAGCACATACTAGATGATCCTAGATGATGCTTAGATGATGATTTATGCATAAGGAAATGAGTTTGGAGAGTTAAAGAAAAGTTCTTGGGAGTTTCTATCATGAAATATTTTTTCTCCTGATTTTTTTTTTTTTTTGCTCACTAAAAAGTTGAAGTGAAGAGAAGAATATATATATATATATATATATATATATATATCCTGCACACTAAAGGAAACCGGATTTATGGAAAGCGGCTATCCATGCAGTGATTTGGGGGGTGTGGACTGCCCGTAATCAGTGGATCTTTGAAGGGTAGTCAATGGACTTTAGATCCGTCCTTTCTTTGGTTTGGTGTGCGGTTTCAGAGGCTAATCGCCTAGAGATTGGTTGTATGCGTAATTGTATGGACGCTCTTATTCTTCATCGTTTTGGTCTTCAGGGTTGCTCTTCTAAAGCCCTGGTGATCAAGAGTGTGGTTTGGTCGCCTCCGGCCCCTGGTTGGATCAAAGTGAATACAGATGGCGCTGCCTTAGGCTCTCCGGGGGTTGGTGGTTGTGGTGGTATCTCTCAGAACTGTAGAGCCTTTGTGAAGGGTTGTTTTTCTATTCCTCTTGGTCAGGTTTTCACGTTTGAGGCCGAGCTTCTGGTAGCCTTATTGACCATTTATTTTGCTTGGAAGTATGGGTGACATCGTATCTGGCTGGAGAGCAATTCTTCTTATGTGGTTCAGCTTCTTTCTTCTCGTTTTGAAATGGTTCCTTGGAGGGTTCGTCAGGCGTGGCAGCGCTGCATCTTCCAGATCTCGCATATGGATTTTCAAGTTTCCCATATTTTTAGGGAGGGGAATCAGGTTGCAGATACGCTTTCTAAGCATGCTTTGAAGCTTCAGGCTGATTCTTGGTGGTTCTCTGCCCCGCCGTTCTGTTCTTCTTTAGTTGGCAATGACTGCATGGGCCGGGAGTCTTTTCGTTTTTCTTGATGTTTTCTTTTTCTTTTTTGGTGTGGCCTGCGTGCCTCTTTTTGTTTGGGGTTATTTTCCCCTTGGGTCTTTGTGCTTTATTGCTTTTTGTCACTTTTTTCTTTTCTTTTATCTTTTATATATATGGATACTGTCTAGGAGTTTTTCAGCATATAATCGCTTGTGATGTTTTTTCCCTTTAGATCAGTCCAATTTTATTAAAATATATATATATATATATATATATATATATATATTTAGGTTTAATACACAAAACTGCACCGTTTACACACACACACACACACACACACACACATATATATATAGTTATCCGGTGAGGTGAGCTCACGCGAGAGAAATTCAAGAGGTCCAATTATTTATCAAGTCAAATCCACTCATGAGATAAGCAATCACAAAACACATGAGCTCACATGCAACTTATAACACTAGATAAAATATCCTTGTTAAATCAAACAAAATGAATTCAAATCAGTGAAGCCGTGAGGTTGGCGTGAGGTGCACACGCCTTTAACGCCAAGCCTCTCTTGGTGTGGCTTTCATGCCATACCAAGTTGGCTTCCGTTTCGAGCGTTTTTCGGTCCTGTTTTGACTTCGAAACTCAGAATTCGATTCCGTTTTTGGAATATAAATCAGGACTCAATCACAAATATGGAAAATTATATAACTTTCCACTCTAAGCTCGGAATTGAATTTCGGTTTCCAATAAAAACACGGAACGTCCCAAATGTCTCGGGAATGATCCAAAACATATAGACAAGTCTCTGAATCGCTCGAAACTCATCTAGGGACAAATCCACACATAAAAATATAACAAAGAAGTGCAAGTGTGGAATATGAAGAGAATGCACACAAGAGCAATGAACATATATGCAATCATGATAAAAGTGTGTGTGTGCAACTAAGTCTCTTCAATGAAAACTAAGCACAAGAGATATACCTTTAGAGTGCTTATCAACTTGAGGTCTTAAGAGGGCATTTGAGCTTGATCATCAACACCTAAGCTACCCTTACATTTCAAGCCCCAATTTGTAGTTTGTCACTGAAATAATCCAATCAAACTTGAGGAACTTACAATCTCCCCCTTTGGCTATTTCGTGACAAAACCACAACTCACATTGATCATTTCAACAAAATTGAAACTAAAGGTCAACAATGATTTTCTACATTACAAAGAGATATAAAAAATAAAACTTTAAGTCTTCAATCTCTTGTAGAACAATCAATCCTTCAAAACAAAAAGATTACACTTTCCAACGCAAGTGTATGTGAGATGATCAAGTGAGGTTAAAACAAGCATTTGCATTAAAGAATTTTTCATTAAAGAAAACATACAATATCATGCAATGCTCCCCCTCAACGGGTTACTCCCCGTCAATTAAGCACTCTCCCTAATGTGCGAATTAGCTACTCTCAATTAGCACTATCCCTTACCACATACTACTCCCCCTTTTTGTCATGATATAGGCAAAGGAGTATCCCCAACCGGGTCACTTGTAGCAAAGATAGATAGTAGCATACAAGACATTTGCATAACTCACTGTTCAGGATTTTTTCATCACTGGAGTTATTTTCCCGAGTCTCAATTCCAGCTTCATTGTTTGTCTTCCGAAGCTGAGGGAATCGATTTCGATTGATCAGTTTCGACCGATTGTTTTTAGTAACTTTCTATTTAAAATTTCTTCGAAGATTTTGGCTGATCGTTTAGCTCAGGTTGCCGCCAGGATTATTTCTCCTCAACAGTTCAGATTCATTCGAGACCGGCATATTGAGGATTGTATTACTTTGGCTTCTGACTGTATGAATGTGTTGCAGAAGAAGTGCTATGGGGGTAACTTGGCCATGAAGATTGATATCCGAAAGGCTTTTGACACCCTGGATTGGTCTTTCCTTTGCAGAGTGCTTCAGACTTTTGGGTTTTCTTCTATTTTTATGGATTGGATAGATGGTTTCTTCGTTCTTCTAGGCTTTCAGTTCTTTTGAATGGGGTCCCAGAGGGATATTTCTGTTGCTCTAGAGGGGTTTGTTAGGGAGATCCGCTCTCTCCGCTTTTGTTTGGTATTACAGAGGACTTCCTTCGTAGATTGTTGACGAGGTTGGTGGATTATTCTCAAATTCTGTCGATTTCTTCCCCAAGGGGTTTTTTTGGCTCCAACTCATTTGCTCTATGCAGATGATGTTCTGATCTTTTGCAGAGGCACTCAAAAGTGAAAGGAATAATGAATTCCCATTTACGCATGCATGTCTTTTAAAATATAACTTTGAGGGTGTTTGAAAGGGTTGTTAATCCATTATTACCAAATTTTCGGATTAGTCAATATTACAAATATAACCCCAATTCACAAAACAATAATCAAGTGTAATATGGTGCGAAAATATAAACGACACTTGATTTTTACGTGGAAACCCTCAACAGGGAAAAACCACAGGCTGGTAAGTGTGCCACGCTCGAACCTCGAATCCACTAATTGTGATAGCGTATACAACCTAATCCCGGTTTGACAGCCTAATCCCGGCCAATATACCGCTACCACTACTCGTAGGCCTATAAAAGTGGACCTAGTCCAATTTGCTCATGTGACCACCTAATCTCGGTGTACGACCTAATCCCGGTCTATCACACAAGACTTACTTCTCCGAAGAGATCAACACCCTAAGTGAATATGCAATGATATCCAAATATGCAATATAGAGCTAGGGTACTCTAGATGCTTACCTAGGATTATATGATGACAATAAAATCAATCATAGATATGAAAATAGCTATATGTCATGACACACAACTTTAGCTAAGTAAAGGATAACCAATCCTAGATACAAAGCTATCACAAATAATCCACAAACATTCAAAAGATTAACTAGTTGATTAAAAAACAATCTATCAACCTAGTTATAAATAAATCACACAAGAATGTTTATGGGATAGCTTTTAGGCAATAAAGACCTAATCAATTAAGCTATCAAAAATAATCTCAATCATATAATGAGATTAATTAGCTAGATATAAAATAGGCATGAAAACCTAGCTAACATAAATAACCCAATCAACACATAATCTCAATCATGTATGTAGAAATTACTCAAAGAACATACAAGTGATAAAAGAGATAAATTGATAAGTAAAAACACTATTTATGTAAGATAAAAGTGTTCAACAAATCATACCATGTGTGTTGAAGAAGACCCATGCATAAGCACATACTAGATGAACTTAGATGATGCCTAGATGATGATTTGTGCATGTGGGAATGGGTTTAGAGAGATAAAGATGTCATCTTTAAGCTTTTTCTCTCAAGTCTCTCTTTCTCTCTCAAGAATTTGGAGCCTCTCTCTTTAGGGTTTGATTTTGTGGCTCTGCCCTCAAAATGATGAGAAAGATATGTGTTTATAATGCCCAAGTGAAACTATGTCATTTTGGAAGAAATGGAAAAATTATGGGCATTTTCGCGGTACTCACGTCAGTGCAGCGACTCAAGATTCGAGTGCTTCGAAACATGACCAAACGATATCAAAACCTTTTGTATGATATATCATTGGAAAGGTATGGATGTATACTTTCTACTTGTTTTTATAGAATGACAGTTCGATGTCTATAGAAAATGTTATGGTCAATTGAGTGACCAAAGGTCAGAAACGGACAACAACAGAGTTGCCCTGTTTTGGTTGTAACTTTGGAGATTTTAAAACCAATCCAAATGGTCATGAAATATTACAAATAATATACCGTTGGAAAGGTATGGGTGTCTAGTATGTACAGAAATTTTCAAAACTCATTTTGAAGCTTTGTGTAAAGAGTTATGGCCACAAGACCATACATAGGTTAGTTTTGAAAATCATTTAAATCATTAAAATCCAATCTCTTGAAACTAGACATTTTACTCCAAACAACCAAACCAAAACTACCACTTATCCAAGAGAAGGATGAGACCTTCTCAAGTAGTCAACCATCACGCTAAGACATGCACACCATCGTGCAAGCGTGGATGTTTCCGATCACACAAACGGAAACGAATTACACCACACTTAAGACTAATCATGAAGTGCAAGTGTGGGAAGTGAATGCATCCTAATGCCTAAACATGTCATGGCATTTCAATGAACAAGATGTAATCACTTAAACATGCATGAATAGAATTCATGGCTTTGCATCCTAATGCCTAAACATGTCATGGCATTTCAATGAACAAGATGCAATCAAATAAAACATGCAAGAAGAGATGTTCAAGAACATGCATGCACACATATAAAACACACAACATATAAGAATAAGATTTATGCATGAGTTGTGTGTGTGTGCAACTAGATCTCTTCAAAGCAAGTAAGCACTAGAATTTACTTTTGGTGCTTCTTCTTTTGAGGTTTTGAGAGGGCCCTGGTTGTGTAAAACACCAACCATCAAATACCTAAGCTACCCTTACATCAAGCCTCAATATGTGGTTTGTCCGGAAAATAAGCCAATCAATAGATGAGAATCCTTACAAAAGAATTTGAAGCATATCATGGGTGCTTTTGGGGATTATGGTGATATTTCAGGTCAATTGGTTAACTGGGGTAAGTCTTCAATTTATTTCAGATCTTCTATCTCCCCCTCTCAGATTGGTAGTTTGCACTCTCTGGTTGGTATGCAGATTGGGCAGCTTTCGTTTTCTTATTTGGGAGTCCCTTTATTTCAGGGTAAGCCTCAAAAAGCGGTGTTACGACCTATTGCGGATAAGATCTTGTCTAAATTCGCTAAATGGAAGGGCAAGTCCCTCTCTCTGGTTGGTCGTGCTACTCTAATCAGGTCGGTCATCACTAGTTTATTTGTGCACTCTTTCATGATTTACAAGTGGCCTTCTTCTTTACTATCTCTGATTAACCGCAAGTTGAGAAACTTTTTGTGGACTGGTTCCTGTGAGGAGACTAAGTTGGTTCGGGTCACTTGGTATCGTTGTTGTGGGCCTTACTCTCAGGGTGGTCTTAGTCTGAAAGATCTTGGGTTGCTGAATGACTCTTTGTTGCGGAAATTCACTTGGAAGTTTATGACCTCTGATAGTTTTGCTTTCACTTTTCTTCGGGAGAGGTATCTCAGGCATTTGCAAAAGCCTCGTAGAGGGTATGTCACCTCCTCGATTTGGTCTTCTCTTCAGACAAATTATAGTTCCCTTCTTAAGGAAGGTATCTAGCTAATTGGAGAGAACTCTTAGAGGGATTTTTGGCCAGATAATTGGTTGGGGGTTCCCATTTTGGAGCTTTTAAGGATTCCATATTATTTAGCTAATCCGATCTGGGCGAAGGTCTCAGATTTTATTCATTAGGGTAGATGGGTGCTGGACGGTTGTTTCCGAGCGTGCTTCCCAGATCTGTGTTTTCGGATTAATCAGATTGCAATTTCTCCTGTTGTGGATTCTCTAGTTTGGGCTAATTCTTGGGATGGTCGTGTTTCTTGCAAGGCTGCTTATTCTTAGTTTCTCCGCGATATTCCTCAAGTTGTTTGGTGGAGAGATGTTTGGTCCCGTTTTATTCCCCCTTCTCGTTCAGCTTTGACCCAGCGGTTGCTCTTTGGGAGGTGGTTTTCTCGACTTTCCAGCGACGTGTCTCTACCGATACTTGGCAATCCTTCTTCTTGCGGGCCATGTCGGTTTCCTTTAGTAAGCAGGTCAGGATTTTATGGAAAGTGGCTATCCATGCAGTGATATGGGGGTGTGGACTGCCCGTAATCAGTGGATCTTTGAAGGAAAGTCGGTGGACTTTAGTTCCGTCCTTTCTCTGGTTTGGCGTGTGGTTTCAGATGCTAATCGCCTAGAGATTGGTTGTATGCGTAATTGTATGGACGACCTTTGATTCTTCGTCATTTTGGTCTTTAGGATCGCCCTACTAAAGCCCCGGTGATCAATAGTGTGGTTTGGTCGCCTCCGGCCCCTGGTTGGATCAAAGTGAATACAGATGGCGCTGCCTTGGGCTCTCCAGGGGTTGGTGCTTGTGGTGGTATCTTTTGGAACTATAGAGCCTTTGTGAAGGGTTGCTTTGCTATTCCTCTTGGTCAGGTTTTCGTGTTTGAGACCGAGCTTCTGGCGGCCTCATTGGCCATTAATTTTGTTTGGAAGTATGGGTGGTATCGAATCTGGCTTGAGAGTGATTCTTCTTATGTGGTTCCGCTTCTTTCTTCTCGTTTTGAAATGGTTCCTTGGAAGGTTCGTCAGGCGTGGCAGCGCTGCATCTTCCAGATCTCGCATATGGATTTTCAGGTTTCCCATATTTTCAGGGAGGGGAATCAGGTTGCAGATGCGCTTTCTAAGCATGCTTTGGAGCTTCAGGCTGATTCTTGGTGGTTCTCTGCCCCGCCGTTCTGTTCTTCTTTAGTTGGCAATGACTGCATGGGCCGGGAGTCTTTTCGTTTTTCTTGATGTTTTCTTTTTCTTTTTTTGGTGTGGCCTGCGTGCTTCTTTTTGTTTGGGGTTGTTTTCCCCTTGGGTCTTTGTGCTTTAGTGCTTTTTGTCACTTTTTTCTTTTCTTTTATCTTTTATATATATGGATACTGTCTAGGGGTTTTTCAGCATATGATCGCTTGTGATGCTTTTTCCCTTTCGATCAGTCCAATTTTATTAAAAAAAGTATATATTAATTAGTTAAAAAAAGACATTTGCATAATCATATAATGCACTTTATGCAATGCAATTAATAGGAGAGAAACAAGGAGATTTATTTTAAGAAAATGTTTGATAATAATGCTTTACATGCAAGACATGTTGCATTCAAATCAAAAAGCAAGGGTATTTGGCAAAGCAAATGACAAAGGTTTCCAAAAGAATTCAAACCAATTTTACCATTTGTCATGAATCAAAGCAAGGATATAGATATTTCATGAAATTCAATTAAGAGGCAACTATATCCAACTTTATAAGCAAAACAAGGCATGAACGACTTTTTGCACCCTATTTGATTTTTCCGAGTAAGATACCTATTAACCGGGAAAATAGGCAATTAATTCAAGGAAGAGCTTTTCCACTTAAAGGACCTTACCGTTCCCTAGCACCCCCCATGGAAGCATCCCCGGTCACTCTAAAGTGCCTGATGGGAAGAAAGACCCGGTCCTCCATGTGCCACGCCTCCTCTAGAACACACCGGGCAGGAGCACAGTTCAGACCGAGATCCGGGATGCTCCCCTAAAATTCCTAGTGGGAAGGGAGACTTGGTCCAACCAAGATCCTGCCTCTAAGACGCGGTCCATCGTTAACCCGGCTCCTCTTGAACGCCCCTTGAGAGGAACTACATGTTCCAGCATAGGACCCGCTCCCAGCCAGCAACCCGGCTAGAAGCCATCCTAAATAATGCCTACCCAGTCCCCCATAACACACTCCTACAACCGGGATGACCCCCCTCTAGAAGAACTCCTTGGAACTCTCTAGCGACCCCTGCTTCAGAAGGGCTGACGCCAGCCCTCATTCCAGCTCACATGGGATGGAGAAGGGACTGGGACCACCTGCAAAGCCACAGCACCAGTCCATTAATGTGAGACAGCAATCACGAATGAGGGAAGATAGGCAACCTACGATCGTGATCATTCACTGGCCACGCTGCATCAATGGTGGAATCACCCTCCATCTTAGCCCTAATGGAAGTCAACTATCCCATACATGAAAGGGGATACTCTATTTCTCCAGTAAAACACTTGTAGAAACGCAGCAAACATGAAGAAGGAAATGGTGGAAGAAGGAGCCTAACAGTGTGCAACGGGACAGGCGCTGACATTGTCCCCCTCTAAGCCAGATTTTGACAACGACTTCCCCCTGCAACAATGACCCATCCAGCCAACCAAAACTCCTGGAAACACCATATGTACACCATATCAGCCCTAGAGAAACGTCTGCATGGACCTGGGGCTTAGGTGGAACGATTAAGACCCTTCAAGGAGTGTGACGGCCACGGACCCGCTCAAAACTAGGGGCTAGGATCATGCCCACCAATTACGCCCTATGGACTAGGGCCCCCCACCTACCAAAACCAAGCCCTCAACAGAGGAAAGACACGGTGGAGTGATCCTAGCCCTTGGTTCTGTACCATCGCGATTGCTAATAAGGAGGGACGGTGGAGATGGAATCGGTAGTTCTCACCTAAATAAGCTGCTTCCACCTACTCCTCAAGAAGAGACACTATAAATACCCCTACGTTCCAAGAATAAGGGGTTGGCCCCTGAAAACCGAAACATCTACTTGGCTACTACCTCGCCTAAACAAAGCTCCTATGTGTATCCTACTTGGCTACTACCTTGCCTAAACGAAGTTACTATGTGTGTCCTACTTGGCTACTATCCCACCTAACCCAAGCTCCTATGTGTATCTACTTGGCTACTACCTCTCTTGACCCAAGCTCCAAGGTGTGATCTACGTGGTTACCACTTAGCCTAGCTAAAGCCCTTGCGAGCTAGCTCCCATTTAGCTATGGCACCTTACCTCTGTCCAATTTGCTTTCGTTGTAATTATAGCGCATGTAATGGCTCATAATGTAACCCATCGTTAAGGAATAAAAAGATCCCTTCTTTCTGGTAGTAAAATTGTACTTGTCACACCCTTATATACATCAAATTCAACCTCATCCCTGCTTGCAGGACCGGTCCTACTGCATTGTATCGGTCCCTGGCAACTAGACCAAGGGCCTCCCCCGGTACCTACCCCGGGAAGCGAGGAACCATCCCCTACTCGGTCCGGACCAGCTACGGTGCACTCGTACGCCATGGTCCAGGTTGTCCCGGGAAACTCCCGACGGATTTTTCAGGATAACAATACCTATATGATAATAGCCATATTCGATAAATAAAGAAAGAGAGACATTGGATTTTAAAATCCTTAGAACGGATACAAGATCCTTTATTCATTTGAGTCTCATAATTTGCTTTTTACACAATTTTGCATTTTGAAATTTGCAATCAATAATCATGCTTTTCATTTTGAGCATGTCATTTGAAATTATGCTATTCATTTTAAGCATGTCATTTGAAATCATCATGTCATGGAGATAATCTTAAGTCATTCAAAGAGTACTTCCTAAGTATATCTCCTAGTCCAAAAATGCATGTTTGAATATAAATATGACATGGATTGCACACGAAGCAATGGTTCACACTTATTGAATAGAAAAAACATATAAGCATATGTGCAACCAAGCTACTCAAGCAATTAATAAAAAACATAATATTTATCAAATTTTTGCATGTGACAAGTATGCAAAATTGCTCTCTTTGCTTGAGTTCCCCATATGGGGTCAATTACCGTACCGTATCAGGGCATGGGACAAGTCCCACTAGACATACTAAGTCCATTGGACTCGATAGTATCCAAGGGTGCCATATAAGTACAGTTGCATTTGGGTTCAATCTTTCTAACCCACCTAGTTTCTACCTTTTCATTTTTGGTGATCAACACCATATTTCTTGGTTTCATAGGTTTATGCAAACTAGACCTACGATTCAACTGCTTTACTTTCATGCTCTCAATTCTACATTTTCTAATGTAGTTTTTTTTTTTTTAATAAAAATTGGACTGATCTAAAGGGAAAAAGCATCACAAACGATCATATGCTGAAAAACCCCTAGACAGTATCCATATATAAAAAGATAAAAGAAAAGAAAAAAGTGACAAAAAGCAATAAAGCACAAAGACCCAAAGGGAAAACAACCCCAAACAAGAAGAGGCACGCAGGCCACACCAAAAAAGAAAAAGAAAACATCAAGAAAAACGAAAAGTCTCCCGGCCCATGCAGTCATTGCCAACTAAAGAAGAACAAAACGGTGGGGCAAAGAACCACCAAGAATCAGCCTGAAGCTCCAAAGCATGCTTAGAAAGCGTATTTGCAACCTGATTCCCTTCCCTGAAAATATGGGAAACCTGAAAATCCATATGCGAGATCTGGAAGATGCAGCGCTGCCACGCCTGACGAACCCTCCAAGGAACCATTTCAGAACGAGAAGAAAGAAGCTGAACCACATAAGAAGAATCGCTCTCCAGCCAGATACGATGCCACCCATACTTCCAAGCAAAATTAATGGCCAATGAGGCCGCTAGAAGCTCGGCCTCAAATGCGAAAACCTAACCAAGAGGAATAGCAAAACAACCCTTCACAAAGGCTCTACAGTTCCGAAAAATACCACCATAACCACCAACCCCCGGAGAGCCTAAGGCAGCGCCATCTGTATTCACTTTGATCCAACCAGGGGCCGGAGGCGACCAAACCACACTCTTGATCACTGGGGCTGTAGAAGGGCGACCCTGAAGACCAAAACGACGAAGAATCAAAAGGTCATCCATATAATTACGCATACAACCAATCTCCAGGCGATTAGCCTTTGAAACCGCACGCCAAACCAAAGAAAGGACGGATCTAAAGTCCACTGACTTCCCTTCAAAGATCCACTGATTACGGGCAGTCCACACCCCCCATATCACTGCATGGATAGTCGCTTTCCATAAAATCCTAACCTGCTCACTAAAGGAAACCGACATGGCCTGCAAGAAGAAGGATTGCCAAGTATTGGTAGAGACACGTCGCTGGAAAGTCGAGAAAACTGCCTCCCAAAGAGCAACCGCTAGGGGACAATGAAGAAAAAGATGATCTGCAGATTCACTACTAACCTCACAAATACTGCAACGAGAAGCCAACTGGAACCCAGACCTGCAAAGGCGATCCTCAGTAGGAAGCCCGTTCAACATCAAACGCCAGGTCAAAGCTGAACAAGAAGGGGGAATAAAATGGGACCAAACATCCCTCCACCAAACAACCTGAGGAATATCACGGAGAAACTGGGAATAAGCAACCTTGCAAGAAACACGACCATCTCGAGAATGAGCCCAAACAAGAGAATCCACAATAGGAGAAATTGCAATCCGATCAATCTGAAAACACAGATCCGGGAATCGCACGCAGAAACAACCGTCCAGCACCCATTTACCCTCATGAATAAAATCTGAGACCTTCGCTCGGAGCGGATTAGCTAAATAATCTGGAATCCCTAAAAGCTCCAAAATGGGAACCCCCAACCAATTATCCCGCCAAAAGTCCCTCTGAGAGTTCTCTCCAATAAGCCAAATACCTTCCTTAAGAAGGGAACTATAATTCATCCGAAGAGAAGACCAAATCGAGGAGGTGACATACCCTCCACGAGGCTTCTGCAAATGCTTGAGATACCTCTCCCGAAGAAAAGTGAAAGCAAAACTATTAGAAGTCATAAACTTCCAAGTGAATTTCCGTAACAAAGAGTCATTCAGCAACCCAAGACCACCCTAAGAGTAAGGCCTACAACAACGATACCAAGCGACCCGAACCAACTTAGTCTCCTCACAGGAACCAGTCCAAAAAAAGTTTCTCAACTTGCGGTTAATCAGAGACAGTAAAGAAGAAGGCCACTTGTAAATCATGAAAGAGTGCACAAAGGAACCAGTGATGACCGACCTGATCAGAGTAGCACGACCAGCCATAGAGAGGGACTTGCCCTTCCATTTAGCGAATTTAGACAAGATCTTATCCGCAATAGGTCGTAACACAGCTTTTCGAGGCTTACCCTGGAATAAAGGGACTCCCAAATAAGAAAACGGAAGCTGACCAATCTGCATACCAACCAGAGAGTGCAAACTACCAATCCGAGAGGGGGAGATAGAAGATCCAAAAAAATTTGAAGACTTACCCCAGTTAACTAACTGACCTGAAATATCACCATAATCCCCAAAAGCACCCATGATATGCTTCAAATTCTTTTGAGTTCCTCTGCAAAAGATCAAAACATCATCTGCATAGAGCAAATGAGTTGGAGCCAAAAAACCCCTATGGGAAGAAATCGGCAGAATCTGAGAAGAATCCACCAACCTCGTCAATAATCTACTAAGGAAGTCCTATGCAATACCAAACAAAAGAGGAGAGAGCGGATCTCCCTGACGAACCCCTCTAGAGCAACAGAAATATCCTTCTGGGACCCCATTCAAAAGAACTGAAAGCCTAGAAGAACGAAGAATACCATCAATCCAATCCACAAAAACAGAAGAAAACCCAAAAGCCTGAAGCACTCTGCAAAGGAAAGACCAATCCAAGGTGTCAATAGCCTTTCGGATATCAATCTTCATGGCCAAGTTACCCCCATAGCACTTCTTCTGCAACACATTCACACAGTCAGAAGCCAAAGCAATACATCCTCGATATGCCGGTCTCGAATGAATCCAAACTGTTGAGGAGAAATAATCCTGGCGGCAACCTGAGCTAAACGATCAGCCAAAATTTTTGAAGAAATTTTAAACAGAAAGTTACTAAGAACAATCGGTCAAAACTGATCAATCGAAATTGATTCCCTCAGCTTCGGAAGAAGAACAATGAAGCTGGAATTGAGACCCGGGAAAATAACTCCAGTGATGAAAAAATCCTGAACAGCAAGGACCACGTCACTACCTACAACATCCCAACATCTTTGATAAAATCTACCAGAAAACCCATCTGGCCCAGGGGCAGAAGCAGCATCCATAGCAAAGACCGCATCTTGAATATCCTCAGCAGATGGAATGCTAGTCAAGAAAGCATTCTCTACGGTAGTTACCAAGGAAGGAACCACATCCTCTACAATAGATAAATCTCTCCCAACTCGAGAAACATCAGAGCAAAAGAGGTCAGAATAATAACTAATGATATGATCCTTGATGGTAAGCCGATCCTCCGAGAGAACCCCATTAATCGAAAGGGTAGATATAGCGTTACGATATTGCCTACGTTTGATAGAGGCATGAAAGAAAGATGTGTTGCGATCCCCATCACGAAGCCACCTAACTCTAGACCGATCTCGAAGAAAGCACTCCTGTCTGCATAACAACACATCTAGCTCAGAATGAACACTCGCCTCGGCCATAAAAAGATCATCTGAAAAACCGCGGTTAGACAAATCCTCTTGAATAGAATGAAGCTCCGCACGCTTCCCAGCAATGGCAGAGTTAAGATCCCCAAAAACCTCCCAATTCCAAGACTTGAGAGCCTTCTTCAATCTTCTCAGCTTGTAGATAGCAACTTGAGGAGGCCTACCCAAACAGGAGAGCTCCAAATCTTGCGAACAATAGCTATAAAATCAGGATGCTCTAACTACATGCTCTGAAACCGAAACGGCCTTTGACTAGAAACCTCAAAATCTGACAACCGAACCAACAACGGACAGTGATCTGAACATATACGGGGAAGAGCCACACATGAAATTTCCCACCAACAGGAAATGCAACCATCTGAAACCAAAACTCTATCTAATCGTCTCTCAACTCTAGTGCGGTTACTGCGACCTCGAACCCAAGTGAATCGGGCGCCCTGAGAACGAATGCCAAACAAATCACAATCCTCAATCATTGACTTGAAATCCTCACAAGAACCACGGGCAGGAGAACGAGAACCCAAAGCCTCATGAGCACCCAAAACCGCATTAAAATCCCCAACAACTAACCAGGAAGAAGAAACCAAACTAACTATATCTCGAAGAGACTGCCAAAGAGACCTACGAACCACTGTAGAAGTGCTCACATAAATAAAAGTGTACCAGTGGACCCGAGAATCGATTGAGAGCGAAACAGTAAGCTGTTGATCATGACAGTGAACCATCTGAGTCTTAGGAAATGAAGCACAAGCGAAAACCCAAATAGTCGGAATCAACCCACCCCTATCATTCATTCCCACCAGACGAAGACCGAGCGAAGACCAGAAACCTGAAGAGATAGAGGAAAAAACAACCATAGGCTCCGCAATACAAACCAAAGCAGGTCTATGTAAATGACACAACTCTCTGAGAACCCGTCTCGTGGACTCACCGCGGATCCCACGACAATTCCAAAAGAGAACATTAATCATTGGAAACCATCGGAGGAGCCCGGTATCTAGACTTTAAAGAAGCCAGCCTACGCTCAACCCTCAAGCTCTCTGAGCAACCTCAACATCGGTTAACTCACTCTCCTCCATCTGGGAAGCCCATGAAGAATCTGCAATGAGACAAAGCTTAGCCTGAGAATCTGATAACGGACCCGAGTTCTGAATCTGCACCCTAGGATCCACAATTGAAGAACAAGAAAAATTGGATCCATCCTATAAACAACTCTGATCCACAATGACATTCGGAGCTGAAGAAACAATTGCCTCCTCAGATGGCTGATTGCCTAAAACCTCATGAACCCTAACTTGCCGACGAGCCGTCTGACCCGGACGAGAAGATGACCTAGATAAAATGGTAGAGACCATAGGGTGAACCTGATTGACCACCAAAGAACCCTGAACAATAGTCCTCGAATCATGCACCACCCCTACAACCGAACTAACAGAACTAACAGAACTAATAGAAGGATTAACAACCGAAGAACTAGAAACCAGAACTGAATCAGTGACCCCATTATCAAATCTTGAACCCTTGCTATTCTGCAATGCCCGGGAAATCATTGGAGGAACCAAACTCGAAACCACTTCCGAAATAGCTGAGACAGTAGATGAAGACGGATCCGAAGAGTGAACCAAACCAGCAGACGAAGTGGATTCTGAGATCAAATTAGGCCGTACTGAAGTATGGACAACCACTGAATCTTGACCACCTACGTCCTGGTGAATAGTTGAAAAAACATTGGATAACGGGACCTCCTCCTGAGATGTAATAACAGGGCGATAAACTGATTTAGAAGAACGGGTCCGAACAGGCTGAAAACCATCAACCCCAAAAATATTAGAATCCCCAGTTATATCCTGGGTTGATTTTGCAGAACTAGTCAGAGGAACCTTAGAAGACTTGTTCCAACGACAAGAACTAGGCAAATGACATATAGAATAACAAGTGGGGCAAAAAGCCGGGAGATTTTCATACTCAACACCTATAAAAGAACTATGAAATTCATCCCTCTCCAGCAACACTGAAGTAGGCAGCACTGATGACACATCCACATCAATTAGAACTCTAGCATAATGACCAAAATCCCCATCACTAGTAGCCTTGTCTAACCGTAATGGAACCCCAATCCCTCTAGCCAAGTCAGAAATAATTTTTGGATGCCAGTATTCCCACGATAGATCAAAGAGCCTAACCCAAACCTGAGCATTGGTGGACTTCTGTAGCGATGGGTTAAAATCCGAGACCCAAGGCTGTAGACGAAGAATACCTGGCTTTAGATGAACTGAACCTAACCCCCAGACATGAGTCTTATCAGTAGGAGACTTCAAAAGAATCTGATAATAGCCTCTCCCTAAAGATATAAGTCGCCAATCAGAATTTAGCATCCAATGCTTGCTAAGTCTTACCTTAAGATCCACAAGCTTCCAAGGCCGCTCACCACTAGAAAGCACCACACGACCAATAAGAGCATTCTTGCACAACTCAAGACGGGCCTGATAAGCAATCGGATCCACCCGAACAGAAACATACCCCCCCTTCTTAGAGGGAACTGATGGCACCGGTAAAGTCTCAACAGGAGAAGATTTAAAGAGACCCGCAAAAGACTTACCACCCTGGACCATAGGTGTTGAACTCTGAATGAGACTTGTAACCGAATCAGGAACAATCACTGAAACACCCCCCCTCAGGCTGAGGAAGAATCGACCCACCAACCAAAGAACACATCCCACCAGATGCGAGAGGAACAACCCGAGAAGATGAATTCAATCCACTCACCGTACTCAAACCAATTTGACTATGCAAGGTGGAAGACACTGCCACCAAAGATGAAAGAGACAAAGCGGCCTCCATGCACATAGGATCCATAGAGCTCGATAAACTGTAACGGAAGTTACTGTAGCAAATCACTGTAGCGGGATACTGTAGCAAAATCACTGTAAGGACTGTAGCGAATCACTGTAGCGGACTATAGCAGTGAACAAGACTGTAGCGGAAACACTGTAGCAACGGTGGAAACACTGTAGCTTTGATAGAACACTGTAGCAGTGAACAAGACTGTAGCGGAAACATTGTAGCAGCAGCGGAAACACTGTAACATTGACGGAATTGTAGCGGGCACTGTAGTGGTGACGGAAATACTGTAGCAACGACGGAGTTACTGTAGTGGCGACCACTATTCATTTTTTTTTTTTTTTTTTTTTTATCCTAGGGTTCCCTCATCCTTCTGAAAAATCAAATATTTAACAAAGTGTTTTAACTACATTTTCTAATGTAGTTAAAACACTTTGGTCTTAAGTGACCAATCATACCACAATAATGACAAGTAGGTAGAAAGAAGGAATTCATACCATTGCATTGAGTTCTCATCGAGGCATTGCCATGTTGATGAGATTGTCTTTGAAGATGGCACCGGTTGGCTTATCCTTGGAGCATTCGCCAAATGTTGGTGCCTTTGTGGTTGAGCATGCATCGGTTAAGCAAAGCTTGGATGCGGAGCTCTTGGATGTTGAGGTTGAGCTACACCCTTTGTTGAGTGTGTTGTTAGAATGGAGTATTTAGCCTATCTTGAAGAAAAAAAGGCCATTCGTGCATGTTGGGTTGTGTGGGCTTATTTTTATGTTAGTTTGGGTTTTAATTGTGTTTGGTTTTTAACTTGAACATTTAGGGTTTTATTTTGTTAAGTGTGAGTTCATGTGTCCTTTGATTAGGAAAAAGGTGTTTCAAAGGCTGAATCATTTATGTCCAACATTTATGGTCTAGTTGTTATGGTAGTGGATGGTTACACATTTAATGGGCGGTTACATTTGTGTTTAAGAGGCTGATAACTTCTTTGTTCTGTTCTTAGCCTTTGTTCTATATAAACAAGGCTGATTTTCTTTCTAATCACAGATTTGAGTAATATAAAGTTATTGTGCACTTTGTGAGTGTTTTGTTTTTAAGTTCTTGCATGAACTTTGGAACTTATCAAGCTTATTCACCTATTGGTGTTCCAAAAATACCTTTAAATATTTGTTTTTCTTTAAACTTATCAGACTACATAGTTTGTGGCGTTTTGGGGAAATCAAAGTGCTGTTCTAATTTTTTTTTATCATCATTCCATTGGTAAAGTGATTAGAATAGTTTCTCTTACTTCAATCTTAAACGAACAGATTTGTTTCAATTAGTTGGAGGGTGTTAATTTGCATTCCATATGTATCATAGCTATTTAGCTATTGGGGTGTATGGTTGCTAAGTTAATGATTTCCATCATTTGGTATCAGAGTTTGGCTCAAGTTTGAGGTTTGTGTATCCATTTATTTAGTGTTCTTTTAGCATCGTATCTATAATTGTTGTTATTTCTTCATCTTAATTGTCATGCTTCTTGAGGTTATTGCCATTCTTTTTGTTTTCCGCACACACACACACAAAAAAAAAAAAAAAAAAAAAAAAAGCATTGTCAATTCAAGGAATTCTTGCAAAATTCCAGAAATCTTTCTTTGTTTATATGATTTCTTGTTTCGGTTTGGGAAGTGTTTAAATATTGCCTTCTTAACCAAAACAAATAGAATTCTTGTTGGGATAGAAATTGATATTTCAATTCTAATCTTTGCTTGTGTTTAGTTTTGTGTAAACCACTTTAAATCAGCCTACCTTTTGTTTGCTTTTTAGACCTGCCCAATTTTCACTCCATTGAATTTGCCATAATTTGAATTGTTTTTTTAAGGACCTTAGTTAATCTAAGAACCCAAAGAACAATACAAGAGAGGTAAAAGGCAAGAGTGGTGAGATTAGCATCGAGAAAAGCCAAATAATTGTGTGAAACATGAGTGGTGTGAATCAATTCTTTGAGTGAAACACGTGAGGGAGTGTTTGTGAGGCTATTCTAATTTTTTTTTTTCAGGTTTAAAACATGTCTAACAATGATAAAGAAGTGAGTTCTTCCTCAAATGATCAAGTGATTCAAGCAATGCAGCAACAATTTGAACTTCTGTTCAAAGTGATGAGAGATGTAAGCGATCATCTAAAAAGACATGATGAAACAATTACCAGATTGCAAGGAGAACCACGGCGTGGAAGACAACCAGCCTTTGTCATTGATGTATATGATGGTGGAGAAGACACGGATGATGGCCAAGCTACCATAATTGGTCAAGATGTTAATCCTAGGAGACAAACTAGGAGAAGACGTTTTGATGGTGTGGACCGAAACATAGGCAGCATCAAATGAAAATTCCTTCTTTCAAGGGAAGAACAATCCAGTTGCCTATTTGGAATGTCAACGAAAAGTGGAGCTAATCTTTGAATGCCATAACTACTCCAAAGAGAAAAAGGTAAAACTAGCCGCAGTTGAATTTTGTGATTATGCTATTGTTTGGTGGGATCAACTGTGTAAAGACAGGCGTAAAAATGGTGAAAGACCCGTAGAGACTTGGTTGGTGATGAAACAAGTCATGAGGAGGAGATTTGTCCCTAGCCATTACTATAGGGATTTGCATCAACAGTTGCAAACTCTGACACAAGATTCCATGAGTATAGAAGAATATCACAAGGAGATGGAGATAGCCATGATAAGGGCTAATGTGGAGGAGGATCATGAGGCCACCATGGCTCGGTTTTTGAGTGGGTTAAACAAGAACATTGCTGATCTTGTGGAGTTGCAACATTATGTGGAGATTGAGGACATGGTGGATGTGGCCATGAAGATCGAAAGGCAACCCAAAGCGTAAAATTTGATGAGAATAAGGGAGCTACACCAAGGGATCCATTGCATGTTTCAGTTGGGCCAATAACAAGGGCAAGAGCTAAGAGATTCAAAGAAGCACTCAATGGCCTAATTTAAGACACATGGGCTGATTTTGAATTATTAAAGTCCAAGATGATCCCACATGAAAACCAAGGCTTGATTAATGACATCAAGGCAATTGATTGGGCTGAATAAGAGAAGACTTGGGCGTGTGGCACAAGCTAGGCATGTGGTGAGCAGCAAATGGTTGGAGGAGATTCAATTACGGCTGATTTGTTTCCTTTTTTTTAGTTTCCGTAGAATAAAGAGTTGATTTGTTTCCCAAATTATATTTGTTTACAGATTTAGCCTTCCAAATAGGAAGCAAGTCAATAGTTGCTTGTTTTAGTTTTTCCCATTTGTAAGGCAATTATTGCCCATTTTAGTTTTCTGATTGTAAGGCCTTAATGGCCGAATATCTTGTTTCCTTTTTTAGAGATAGGCGTGTAGCCTTTCTTGTCTTTTAGGGTTTTAGTTTATAAGGATCCGAATGGATGTACTATTGGAGGGACTTGATTTGAATGAAAATTGAGAGAATTTTCTCTTTTGTTCTTTGAGAACTAATTGGAGCTTATCAGATTTCTCTGTGGCGTTCCTCCTTGACTTATCAATCGAGTATTCCATCCTTGATTGTGGCATCCTCCTTTATACCAAGGTTTATATCTCGATATAGGTGTTGGGTCGCGGTTTATAAAAAGGATGATAAACCCATTGTTAAGCCTAAAATTGATGAAACTAAAAGCAAAAATGAAATAGGCAGCAAGGGTAGAGGTGAGAATCAACCTAATCAAACTAGAGGCATTAGGTGTTTTAAGTGCCTTGGACATGGTCATGTGGCACGTGAATGTCCAAATAAAAAGGTAATGATCATGAGGGATGAGGCGTTTGAATCCAAAATGAGAGAGAGGATGAAGATGACATGCCACATTTAGAAGATGCTAGTGATGTAGAGTATGCTAGTGGAGAAAATTTGGTTGTACAACGCACACTTAGTTTGCAAAGTAAAAATAATGAACATCATGAGCAATGTGAAAATTTGTTTCATACTCATTATTTGATTGCTAACAAGTTGTGTAATGTGATTGTTGATAGTGGAAGTTGTACAAATGTGGCAAGTACCTTGCTTGTGGAGAAACTGAAATTACCAAAACTATTCAACATCCAAGACAATTTTTAAAGACCAAATGCGCATAAAACAACAATATTAAGAGCTTGAGTCTTCATTAACCGAAACTTTGGGAAGGGAGCAAGAAAGAGAAAAAAAAAAGGTGAGTTGAGTGGTAAAAATGAGAGCAACGGAAAACACAAGGGGAGAGAAAACAAGGAAGGCTTGAGTGAAAGAAAAATGAGTGTTTATGCAAAAATGTGTGATGTGAAGAAAGCATTAACCATGAGGCAACCCTTACTTGTACTTATGTACAAGGACGTTTTAATTTTTTCTAACGAAATTGACAAGATTTTGCCTAGTGTTATTGTTGATCTTTTGTAGGAAAATGAGGATCTTTTTCCCGAAGATGTTCCTAATGGTTTGCCACCAATTAGAGGAATTGAACATCAAATTGATTTAATTCCCGGTTCAAGTATATCAAATAGGCCAGCATATAGTTGCAACCTCAAAGAGACCAAGGAAATCCAAAAGCAAGTAAGTGAGCTAATGGAAAAGGGATATGTGCGTGAAAGCATGAGTCCATGTGCGGTTCCTGTTTTGTTGGTGCTTAAAAAGGATGGTTCTTGGAGAATGTGTGTTGATTGTCGAGCCATCAACAAAATCACGGTAAAGTATAGACATCCTATCCCTAGGTTAGATGATATGTTGGATGAATTGCAAGGTTCTTGTGTGTTTTCGAAGATTGATTTGAAATCTAGGTATCATCAAATAAGATTGCGTGAGGGTGATGAATGGAAAAACTAAACATGGTATTTATGAATGGTTAGTAATGCCTTTTGGCCTAACCAATGCACCTAGTACTTTCATGAGATTGATGAGCCATGTTTTGCGTGTTTTCATTGGAAAGTTTGTAGTGGTTTATTTTGATGATATACTTGTGTATAGCAAAAATTTAGACGAGCATGTAACACATTTAAAGGCTGTTTTTTTTTTTTTTTTGGGTAAGTAAATAGTATCATAGAAAGAAAGAAAGAAAGTACAAATACAAGGGGCATACCCTAGGAAACAAAGCAAGAGCTAAACAAAGGCTCAAACACAAGCTCAAACAAAGAGCAAACAAAAAACAAGAGCTAGACAAGAGCTAGACTGGGCTAAAAAGCAACTAGAGTTAAGGGTTGACATTCCCGTTCAGGGCGATATTTGGGTGATCCTTTAAATTAATTGAGGAAATCCGGCAACGAATTGTGTCAATAATGGAGCGAGCAACAACTGAACTAGTCTTTTGAGTACCTTAAAAAATGCGACAATTACGCTTTCTCCAAATATGATAAACCGCAACCCCAAGACAAAGCTTATTAGTAACAATAGTAGGAGAGTTCCCTCTCCAATTTGTGGACGCCCAATCAATAAAAGCATTCCAACAAAGGCCACACCAAGGAGACCCACAAATGTTCAGAAGTTGAGTCCAAACGGCTCTACTGAATAAACACTCAAAGAATAGGTTGCCATGAGACTCAAAGTGGGAGTTGCAAAGAACACAAGTAGTAACTACCCGAGGGTTATATTTATGGATGCGATCCCGGGTAGCAAGCCTACCTTTAATGGCCAACCAAAGGATGAAACTCATTATAATATTTTGAGGGAACCAAACAAGCTTGAACCAAGGGACAATCAGCTGAGGGGCTCTAAGAGATTCCAAAGCAGAGGAGGCTCAGTAGGTACCATTGGAAGAAAGCAACCAGTGAACACTATCATCTACATTGGAGTTAGGGTTGTAGGAAGGCATACGACTTATAATTTCGACAAGATCTATAGACATAGCAGTTGGCCATCTCCAAGAGTCACCATGAATGATGGAACTAACCGCTGAATTAATAGGGATGCCCGAGTCATACATAGCTCGGGTGCTCCATTTCAAAAGAAGAGGACCATCCGGATGCCAATTGTCAAACCTTAAGGAGGTGCTAGAACCGGTTTCAATGAAGTACTGGATAAAGGGGCCGAAGATGGAGGAGTTTTCTCCAATTCCAAGAGCAGGTAGTTTAGCCTCCCAAAGATTTGAGTCCTTGAGGTGATAGGCTTTGATCCAAGAAGACCATAGGTTATTTGTGCCATAAATCAGAATCCAAAGATGCCTAATCATGAGGGCCTTGTTCCAAGAGGATAGGTTCTTGATTCCAAGACCACCCTCTTTCTTTGGGAGACAAATTTCAGACCAGGAGATTTTTGCACCCTTGTTATCTCCTTCAACCCCTTTCCACAAAAAGCTTCTGAACTTCTGCTCAATAATTTTCAAAACCTTAGTAGGGAGACACAGATAACTGGCCCAAAAAAATTGTAAACTAGTTAAGACCGAAACAATGAGTTGCAAGGGACCGGCA
Organism: Acer saccharum; assembly: GCA_030490815.1. Taxonomy (NCBI): domain Eukaryota; kingdom Viridiplantae; phylum Streptophyta; class Magnoliopsida; order Sapindales; family Sapindaceae; genus Acer; species Acer saccharum. The sequence goes on from CM059870.1 coordinate 20,981,419, forward strand.
TAAGATAAGCCTTGGTTCAACCAAAAAGAAAGTCTGCCCGAGACTTTGTCCAGAAGGGGGGAGCAATCGCAAAGACATAGCTTAGTGGAGATGATAGGGATGCCAAGATAACGAATGGGGAGAGAACCAACCGTATAACCAAAGAGATTGATAAGCTGTTGGTAGAATTTACACCTGAAGTGAAAATGTTGCTCTTGGCATGATTGGCAAGGAGGCTCGATAACGAAGAGAACTCATCAAGGGTTGCTTTGAGAACAAGAGCTGAAAAGAGGGAGCCATGACAAAGCATAATAAGGTCATCAGCAAAACATAGGTGGGAAAGCTTTATTTTATCACACTTCCAATGAAACTTGAAGCTAGGAGAGTCCGCAATGCTCTTGGCCAGAATTTTAGATAGAACTTCCATAGCAATAACAAAGAGGTAGGGGGACATAGGATCCCCTTGCCTAAGATCCCTCTTTCCGGAGAAAAAACCGGCAAGCTCACCATTGATAGAGATAGAGAACTTAGTGGTAATAAGGCAAGCTTGGATCCACTTAATGATTCAAGGAGGGAAGTGAAACGCAGCAAGGGTTTCAAACAAGAAGCCACAGTCCACCATGTCAAAAGCCTTCATCAAATCAACCTTAAGAGCCAACTTAGGGCAGCCAACATCTTTGTGGTAGTTTCTCATAAGCTCTTGCGCAAGAACAATGTTGTCACCAATACTCCTACCAGCCACAAAAGCTGATTGAGAAGGGCTGATTATATCCGGAAGGCAAGGCTTGATCCTATTAGCAATGATCTTGGCAATGATCTTGTAGAGAGTGTTGCAACAAGAGATGGGTCTAAAGTCCTTCATCTTCGAAGGATTAAGAACTTTGGGGACCAAAGCAATAATTGTAGCATTGAGTTCCTTGAGCAAAAGACCAAACCTAAAGAACCCTTGGATAGCATTAATAACATCTTCACCAACAATGTCCCATGTTTTCTTGAAAAAATGAGCATTGAAGCCATCGGGACCAGGCGCTTTGTTTGGGTGGAGAGAGAAGCAAACATCACGTATCTCATCATTAGTGATATCTCTACCCATGAAGTCAACTTGATCATTGGAAATGACATTATCAATAATGTTGCCCAAAGAACTACCAATACTATGTCTAGCGAGCATCGAGCAACCAAGAATATTCTGAAAATGATGGATAGCTTCATTCTTGACCAGAATGTCTCCCTCAATCATGGAACCATCCTCTCCGGTAATAGAGTGGATCTTGCTTCTATTGCGCTTACCATTGATGGCTTTGAAGAAATAAGAGGAGTTGCGGTCACCAGCCTTAAGCCATTGGATTCTTGATTTTTGCCTTAGAAGGTCCTCTTCTGATGAGAATCAAGAAGCTTCACCAACGGATCCATTTCATGTTCCAGTTGGGCCAATTACAAGGGGCAAGAGGATCAAAGAAGCATTTAATGGGGGCTGATTCTGAGTTGCTGAAGTCCAAGTTCAGTCCACATGAAGACCAAATCTGGGCTGAACTTCGTGGGCCTCTATAGAGTGCATATGAGGTTGGATCGTCTATTATAATATGTTTTCAGAAAGCCCAAGACGATCCCTACAGATGTCAAGAAGACTCCATCATCCGTAACAGATCAAAACCGGCCCAAATTCGGCAATCTAGTTTGTTGTGCGAAGACTTGAGCTGAGGAGTCCGAATTTCAGTTTTCCTTATTGGTTTCTAAAGAATAAAGAGTTGATTTGTTTCCCAAATTAAGGGACTGATTTGTTTCCATCTTTTAGCCTTCCAAATAGGGAGCAAGTCAATAGTTTCTTGTTTTAGTTTTTATTTTCTTTCCCATTTGTAAGGCAATTATTGCTCATTTTAGTTTCCTGATTGTAAGGCCTTAATTGCCAAATATTTATTTCCTTTTTATGTTTTAGGGTTTAAGTTTATAAGGGACTCATTGATGTATTATTGGAGATCAGACTTGATTTTGAATGAAATTTGAGAGAATTTTCTCTTTTGTTCTTTGAGAACTAATTGGAACTTATCAGATTTCTCTGTGGCATTCCTCCTTGACTTATCAATTGAGTATTTCATCCTTGATTGTGGCGTCTTCCTTTATACCAAGGTTGACATCTCGATATAGGTGTTGGGTCGTAGTTTCCATCCGAACCAGAGGTTAGAACAATCTTAGGCATCAATCTTGATACAATCGACAAGGTTTGTATAAAAAAAAAAAAAAAATGTCTGACGATGTACAACGTGACAATGTTTTTTACACCCGATGTCATGTTAATGATAAAGTATGTAGCATGATTATTGATGGTGGTAGTTGTACTAACGTTGCAAGCACAACCATGGTTAACAAATTAGGATTGCCAACGATGCTACATCCTAAGCCGTATAAATTGCAATGGTTGAATGATAGTGGTGAGGTGAGGGTGACTAAACAGGTCTTAGTGGCGTTCTGGATCGATGAAGTCTTGTGTGATGTGGTACCAATTCATGCGACCCATATCCTTTTGGGGAGACCATGGCAGTTTGATAGGCGTGCAACTCATGATGGTTATATAAATAGATACTCTTTTGTACTCAATAAAAAATGAATTACTCTTGTACCCTTAACCCCAATACAAGAATATGAAGATCAAGTGAGGTTAAAAGAACAAAGAGATGTAAAAAAAAGAGAGTGAGAGTTCAAAAGAAAGAGAGACAAAAGAAAGAGAGATCGAAACAGTAAAAAAAGAAACAGAATTTTTTTTTGAATCAGAATCTGATCAAACTTTTTTTTTTTTTATTTTGGTAATGGATCTGATCAACTTTTTTTTTTGATCAAACAAAATAAAAGAAATACAAAAAAAAATGGGATAGATCAAACCTGATTTAGAAACCTGGCTCTGATACCAACTGATATGAACCTCACCAAGAGTAGTGAGACCCAGAACCAATATATGACAATGAAGGATCGTTTTCTAATTCAGGTTTATAAAAAACAAAGAAAATAAAGGACCCCGACCCATTATCTATATGGAGATAAGAACCAACGGTATCAAGAAGGTTGTAGACGCCACACTCAAGAACGAGAAAGAAGGTGAGTGATAAGTCAAGGTTTGATCGATCTTAGGCATCAATCTTGATACAATCGACTAGGTTCGTATCATTTGGTATCAGAGCTTCGGCCTCTAACATCAGGTTTAATCTATCTTTGTTATTCTTCTTCTTTGATTTCGTTGATCACAAAAAAAAAAAAAAAAAAAAAAAAGTTGATCAGATCCATTACCAAAAAAATAAAAAAAGAAGTTTGATTAGATTCCGATTCAAAAAAAAAACTTGTCAGATCTATTACCAAAAAAAGAAAAAATGTCTGACGATGTACCGGAAATGATTGATATCAATTTTTTTTTACAAAGCCATGGTACAAAAGTTTGATCGGTTGGAGAAGATGTTCGATCAACAAATGAAGAGGAACGGTTCCACACGAGTTGAGCAACATTCATGTTCTTCTTAATCATGGGAATTGAATTGGAACAAGAGGGATGACCAACCTAGTTTGAAGGCCAAGGCCGAACCTTCCAAAGATCACAAAGATGGAGAGCTTTTGGTCGCAAGAAGAGCTCTTAGTGCTCAAGCAAAGGAAGGTGATGAGGTACAACGTGACAATGTCTTTCACACCCGATGCCATGTTGATGGTAAGGACTTTGATGAAGTGTCGCAGGCTATCAACAACATTACAGTGAAGATTCGAGGACGAATCCTTTTGAAAAGAGGGGGAATGATGAGAATCAAGAAGCTTCACCAACGGATCCATTTCATGTTCCAGTTGGGCCAATTACAAGGGGCAAGAGGATCAAAGAAGCATTTAATGGGGGCTGATTCTGAGTTGCTGAAGTCCAAGTTCAGTCCACATGAAGACCAAATCCGGGCTGAACTTCGTGGGCCTCTATAGAGTGCATATGAGGTCGGATCGTCTATTATAATATGTTTTCAGAAAGCCCAAGACGATCCCTACAGATTTCAAGAAGACTCCATCATCCGTAACAAATCAAAACTGGCCCAAATTTGGCAATCTAGTTTGTTGTGCGAAGACTTGAGCTGAGAAGTCCGAATTTCAGTTTTCCTTATTGGTTTCTAAAGAATAAAGAGTTGATTTGTTTCCCAAATTAAGGGGCTGATTTGTTTCCATCTTTTAGCCTTCCAAATAGGGAGCAAGTCAATAGTTTCTTGTTTTAGTTTTTATTTTCTTTCCCATTTGTAAGGCAATTATTGCTCATTTTAGTTTCCTGATTGTAAGGCCTTAATTGCCAAATATTTATTTCCTTTTTAGGTTTTAGGGTTTCAGTTTATAAGGGACTCATTGATGTATTATTGGAGATCAGAGTTGATTATTCATAAAATAGAGAGCAATTTCTCTTTTGTTCTTTGAGAACTATTTCGGAACTTATCAGATTTCTCTGTGGTGTTCCACTCTGACTTATCAATCGAGTATTCCATCCTTGATTGTGGCATCTTCCTTTATACCAAGGTTCACATCTTGATATAGGTGTTGGGTCACAGTTTCCATCCGAACCAGAGGTTAGAACGATCTTAGGTATCAATCTTGATACAATCGACGAGGTTCGTATCATCTTCAGCCATAAGAGTCGAAGTGTAATAGCTAATAAGCTCCTTTTCTTGAATTCTGAGGTTAGAATCAAGGGGCTGGATATCAAGAAGACGTTGACAATCATCAAGGGCAGCCTTGGCTTCGATCGATTTAATTGTCAAGTCTCCCACCTTGTCACTATTAAGGGTTTTTAAAACCTTCTTTAAATTGTGAAGCTTAGAGCAAAGCTTGTATTGCATGGTGCCATGCACTTGCTCTTGCCAACAACTCTCAACCAAGGGGAGAAAATCTGCTCTATCCGTTAGAAAATTTAAAATTTTGAAAGGGCAGTTTTTCTTAACATCTTGCAACCCAAGTTTTACCACGGAGGGACAATGATCCGAAATGCTAGGGGGAAGGAAAATCGCTTCAGAATACTCAAACTTTACAAGCCAATCATTATTGACAAGAACTCTATCCAATTTCTTAGAGATACAACCATTGCTTCTCTTGTTGCACCAAGTATGAAGAAACCTTGAAAAGCGAAGATCATCAAGCTCCGAAGATTAAAGACAGTCATTGAATTCCTCCATAACAACAGAAATTCTGGAGCAACCCTCAATAGACTCATCCACCCTCCTAGAGACATTGAAATCACCAAGAACAATCCAAGGACAGCCATGCAGACTTGAACACATACTTTTCCAAAGAGCCCTTCTAGATCTATCATCATTAGAGCCATAAACAAAGGAAATTCAGAACCAATCATTGGTGTCCAAAATACAAGCATTACAATGGATGATCTGATATGTTTCACTAATTTTGTTGATATTGAGAATTCTAGGATCCCAGCCAACCCAAATTCTACCAAGACCATGAATATTGTAGTTGTCTATCATTTCCCAATTCTTAAAAACTGAATTGACAACAAGAGGTTTCTTGTTAAATCTCACTCTAGTCTCAGTTAAACAAACTAGACTAAGCTTCTGGTCAAACAACAACTTCCTAACTTCTGATTGTTTAGGGGTAGTATTCAGACCCCTAATGTTCCAACAAGCTATATTAATCATTGAGAGGTTGAGGATGCACCACCTTAGCCTGTCGGCTATTATCCTTGCTTTTCTTGGCAATTCGTTTCTTTTTCTTCTTCTTGCTAGAGGACTCCAATGGGCTGGAGTGACCTATAATCGTGATCCCATCTATGTTTTTGATCTTTGAGTGCCATAGGGACTGATATGGAGAGGCAGTAGAAGGAGAGTCATCATCATTGCAATAGTCACCATCTGGAGAGGCTGTACATGGAGAGACATCATCCTCAACAAGGGCTGAGAACTTGTTAGAGGTGTCAACAACACTTTCCATAGGTAGGTGTTAGGTTTATAGTTTGTGTTGGCATGTATTCCATATCAAAATGTGTTTATTTTGTAATGTTTAGTGGTCCATATGTTGAAGATTTATGAACACGAAGAAAGTCTTGGCCACAATTCATGCAAAATGCCGACTTCAAAGAGATATGTGCTTCATTGATCATCAAAGGTAATATAAGACCTCATATCTCTTACAAGGCTAGGTACACACACACACATGGCATCCTTGTGTGTTCCTTCATGGTGAAACATCATTTATATATCACTTTCACACACTTGATAATATATACTCATGCATTTATACTATCTTGACAAACTTTGCTTATTGCATGTTCTAGGACTATGTCTAGGAAATAGCATATGTGTGTCTTTGTGTTTGTATGTTTCCGTATTTTTGTATTTGGACTTGAATATGCTCTATTATGATTCCTTATTGAGTTCCGATCATTTCGGTTACTCATTCATTTAATTTCGAGTCCAAACGATGTAGCTACACTATTTTTCGTTCTCATTCGTTGAGTTGACTTCATCGTCGTTTTCCAAGATGATTTCTCAACCATTTTTCAAAGTTGTGTTGTCGTTGTCATGCGTGAGGGAGTCACGGTTCGTAATCTAAAACGGATTCAAAATTGGAGTTCGGATGCCCAAGATACGGCTGAAGAATGTGAGGGAGCGCGCGAGAGGAGAGCGTGGCCAAGCCGTGTAGGAGCCGTGGGACCCACGGCCAGAGGATCCCTCTGGTCCCATGTGGCCCACACACCCCCCACGGGGTGGGTGACATGGCCACCTCTGATTGGCCCAGAAAATTACTCTCTCTCCTCTTTTAAATTCCCTCCATTCCCTCCATTTTGTTTCAAGAAGAAAAATTGTACAAATCCCGTCAGAATTTTTCTCCCAATTTTCTCACCTTCCAAACACCATAACTTCTTCATACGGAGTCGGAATTGAGTGATTCAAGTTGGAGATCATTCATAATTGAGTCCTATACCTTTTACAAGTGATTTTCCAGTTGTTTGATCTACTTTTCTAGTGGTTGCACACAGAAAACCGAACCAGCTCGAGAATCCAAGGTAGTGTTCATATCTTTGGGATTTCTTCTTTTATAACCTTCAATTACATTGGGGTTTCTTCTTCTATATGTATGTGTATGTATTATGAATTCTATAGAGAAAGATAGCTTCATAATCAATCTTAATCAAAAGTCTAATTAGAGACATATGTAAACTAGTTTCTTAGATTCTAGGTTTTTCACATGCTTGAGAGTTGTATTGTGATTAGATTGATATCTAGGATTATTTGTGGATTGATTGATGTATTTTATGATTAATAATCCTCACATGTGCTTAGATCCTCTTATTGAACAAATCTAGGATTAACACTTGTGTTTGTGTATTTAGAGACTAATGGGATTTAATTGACTATTCATTATATCCTTGCTCTAAATCTTTGGCTAGAATATTCATTGAATATATTTGTGATTCTAGCATTTTTGTGTATGTTTATGACATCTTGAATATGTGCTTCATGTATATGATTTATTCAAGTGTTATGTGTATGAATGAAACTAGGAGCTTTTGTGTTAGGTGTTTTTCATATGCTCTAGGTTTAATTCATGTTTTGGCATCTAGACTACTTAACTTGTGTTCTCACATGTTAAGGTTTAGTTGTTCCATGGAATGTATTGATCACATGTTCTATGTTGTATTGATTGTTTGCATCATTTGCATTCACATGATCACACTAGGAAGTCCTTGTAAAAGGCATGAAGTCTTGACTAGGACAAGGTGTCCGGATAGTCAAGCAAGGAAATCTTGGATAGAACGTGAGGTCCGGATAACCAAGCAAGAAGTCATGGCTAGGATCGGGAAGGTCCGGATAGTCATGCATGGGAGGCTCCCTAGAGGCATGAGTGCCTTAGATAGGGAGTTGGCTATTATATTGGTAGGCCTAGACATATGGTTAGACATAGACTCCAAAAGAGTGGGGTAAACGGGAGGTGTATGCACTCTTGAGGAATTTCTAATCTTCCATTGATGTTGGTTTTGTGTGTTGTCCAATATATGGTGGTTTCGCATCATTGAGGGATTTCATACTTTCCAATAGGGTTGGGTAGACTTAGACTCCACTAGGTTGTGTGAGCTAAAGATTGGTCACTTTGTGGATTCTTTATTTTACCATCCAATATATATAGTACCCTAATGGTTGTATTTCAACCCGTGGATGTTTCCTCCTTGAAGGTTTTACCACGTTAAAAAATCTCATGTGTCAATTCTTTCTATCTCTCTTTTTGTATATGTTTATGTGTATGTTTAATCTTGTGGTACAATATTCACTTGTGATATATTTGGAAGCAAGATTGTGTAAAGTGTGATTTGTAATCAATATTCATTTTGATCATTTTTGTATATACAATTCATTTGTGTAAATATAATTATCTTATTTTTTGATTCTTTTGTATAGATGTTTTTAGATTGATATTTGTATATTCATTGAACATTAATATTATTACATGTATCCTTTGTTTTGGTTTTCATATATTTCCTTCATTAGCAAGTTGTAGTAGTTTTACTTAGTATACTTACATTGTAATATTCAAAACACAACTTGTGGAATTTGATATTAATTGAATATCTTGTATATAAGATACATTGTTTGTTGGTATATGTTTTGTAGACTAAGGGTGGTGAATTGAGCATACGTGTGTTAATTGTTTTCTCATAACAATCATGTTTAAGGTTAATTTGTATGCTCACCAAGGTTTTGACATAAGTCACGAAAGAGTTTTTAAAACTAGTGTGTCAACCTATTCAACCCCCCCCCCCCCCCCCCCCCCCCCCCCTCTAGGTTGTTTAGTATAACCTTGTAGGTATTTTCAGGAGGTCATTGGAATTGCTACAAATCTCAATTTTAATACTACAAGTGGATATAACTTCATCACCTTTCAAGGTAGCAAGGGGAGGAAGTCGTTCTAGGTTTACTTGAGGTGAGGAAACTAGGGGGGTATCCCTTCTATTGACTCGTCTCCATTCTTGCTTAGTTTTGGGAGCAAAATCAGTATCGGAGGGAGGATGTAAGGGCTTGAGCCTAGGGCATGTCAGAATAAAGTGCCCAAATGTCTTGTATTCACTACAGACTTTTGGTTTCCATTGGTATTCACCAAGATTTCCACACTTTCATCTAGGTTTGGATCCGAATTATCTCCCATAAATAAGTCAAAGGAATCAACTAAGTCACAAGTGGCATCAATTTCGACACAAATTCTAGCAAAGGAAATTCTCTTCATGGATTCGGTGTGGCTGTCCGCATACAGGGGCTTACCAACCGCACTAGCAATGTGGCTCAATCCCTCTTCAATCCAGTATTCATGGGGGATGTTGAAGAGCTTAACCCAAACCGTGATTTTAGAGTAGGTTTCTTTAGTTAGAATGAGCCTAGGATGCCATTTTTTGAGAATCACCATTCTTCCAGCAAATAACCATGGGCCTGATTCTAACACACTTGAACAAGCTTCATCATCTGAGAATTTAAAGAAATAAAACCCCTTTTCATTAGCCAAGATTGTAAGGATTCCCATATCTTGATTGGCTTATTTCGTGGACAAACTACGTGTTGGGGATTGTATGTAAGGGTAGTTTAAGTGATTCATTATTTAGCTCAAGACCCTTTCAAGTCCTCAAGGTTGTCAAGTACTCCAAAGGTATACTTATAGTACTTAACTTTCGTTGAATAGATTTAGATTGCACACACACACTTAGCATACTTGCATTTGTGTGCATACTCTTCGTCGAATGAAACTGCCGTTGATGCTCTGTTCCTTTCAGGCTCAATTCGATGATTGTAAACGGCGACCTGGCCACCGATTGAAACAGTCGATCGGTGCGTTTCAAGGGAAAAATTGTCTTTTCACATGCCCAGTTCTTGATGTCTATAAATATCTTACTTTCTCATTATTTGAATAAGTTCTTTTACTCCTTAGAACCCTAAACTTCAAAGAGAGATATTTGAGAGAAAATCAAATCAAGAACTCACCTTTAACCACTCAAATCAAATCCTTTTTGCATCAAATTTCATATTGCATCTTCTATGACCATATAGAATGCATCCATGCATGGGTTTGTATCATCACAACTTGCTTGGTAAGATTTTGATTAATTTCATCTTATTTTAGTATTTTTACTATCAAGCCATCTCTTTTAAATTACTTGTATGTTTTAGATCATATGCTAAATACAAGAAAAGAGAATTGATTGTGATGAATTGATTGAGTGTTGTATTGTGATAGCTATCTAGGTTTTGCTTAATCTTGATTAGCTAAGCTATTTGACATGTCATTTAGCTCTTGATATTTAGGATTGATTTAATTGTTATATCATCATCCTAGATAAGCATCTAAGGTTCCCTGGCCTTGTTTGTCAATTTGAATATTCATACATATTCACATAGGTTGCATAATCTCTTCATTGAGAATTAAGACTTGGGGCTAAGGTTGCTTAGGCCTCAAGCAATTAGAATTAGAGCCACTTTTAAAGGCCCGCGTGGTAGAAGTGGGGGGTTATTGACCGGAGTGTTAGACGAGGTCTACATAGGTTGTAAACTCCATTTCAATTAGTGGATTTCGAGGTTCGAGTGTGGCGCACTAAACAGCCCATGGTTTTTCCTAGTGGTTGGGTTTCCACGTATATATCAAGTGTTATTTAATTTCCGCACCATATTACACTTGCTATATTATATTGACTATTAGGAGTATTTTTGTAATCTTGACTATACACGAAAATTGGGTAAAATTAGTTAAAATCTATTCACCCCCCTCTAGATATATATCATACACACCGAGTATTTTTGTTTCAAAGACTTCCACTAGGCCACGATTGCCCCAGATACGCATGGCAATGTTGTTTACTAGAGAAAATGGGAGCTTTTTCTCAATAAATAACCCACCAAACAATTCTTCCAAGCTTTAGAGCCATCCTGATGAGAATAAGGGGGCCACATCAAGAGATCCATTGCACATTCCGGTTGGGCCAATAACAAGGGCAAGGGCTAAGAGATTCAAGGAAGCACTAAATGGCCTGATTCAAGACACTTGGGCTGATTCCGAATTATTAAAGTCCAAGATGAGCCCACATGAAGACCAAGGCTTAATTAACATCATCAAGGCAATTGATTGGGCTGAATAAGAGTGATTTGGGCGTGTGGCAGAGAGCTTGGGCGTGAAGCACAAGCTATGGCGTGTGGAGGAGTTTCAATTTGCAATGAATAATGAATTGATTTATTTCCAAATATTAAGGGCTGATTTGTTTCCAAAATTTAGCCTTCCAAATAGGGAGCAAGTCAATTAGTTGCTTGTTTTAGTTTATTTCCTTTCCCGTTTGTAAGGCATTAATTGCCAAATATTTATTTCCTTTTTGGTTTTAGGGTTTAGTATTTAAGGGTCATTTTGATGTAATTTTCGGAGACTTGAATTTGAATGCAAATTGAGAGAATTTTCTCTATTGTTCTTTGAGAACTGATTGGAACTTATCAGAATTCTCTGTAGCGTTCCTCCTTGACTTATCAATCGAGTATTTCATCCTTGATTATGGCGTCTTCTTTCATACCAAGGTTCACATCTCATTATAGGTGTTGGGTCGCGGTTTCCATCCGAACAAGAGGTTAGAACGATCCTAAGCATCAATCTTGATACAATCGATGAGGTTCGTATCATTTGGTATCAGAGCTTCGGTTACTAACATCAGGTTTTATCTATCTTAGTTCTTCTTCTTTGATTTCGTTGAAAAGAAAAAAAAAAAAAACAAAAAAACAAAAAAAAACTTGATTCCGTTCATCAAGTCCAGTACAAAAAAAAAAAAAAAAAATTACCAAAGGTCTTACTTGTTGATCAAGGTAAAAAAAAAAAAAAAAAAAATGTCACACGATAATAGTAAGGAATTGTCCAACGAAGCACCAAAAACGGTAGATCTCGATCGTTTGTTTACAGCCATGCAACAACACATGGCGCGGATGGAGATTCAGTTTGGTGAGGTGAATGATAGGTTTGGCGAGATGAATGATAGGTTACACAAAGTGGAGTCTAGTTCACAAAGGGAGTGGCCATTCAGGGCTCCCTATGTGGAATGAAGAGAAAGGAACCTACCTAGGAATGACTATGAAGATGATTATGGGAATGACCTAGAGGAGGAGGATCGCATGTCTAATGTGGGTGTTGGCAGATTTAGGCGTGGAATGGGAGGTAGAGGAGTTAGGTATGGGAACAGAGAAGATAGGTATAGGAATAGAGGAGATAGGTATGGAGAGAGGGTTGATAATAATTTGGGTAGTATAAAGGTGAAGATTCCAACATTCCAAGGTAAAACTGATCCTGAAGCTTATTTGGAGTGGGAGAAAAGAATAGAGTTGGTATTTGATTGCCATGAATATTCCGAATTGAAGAAGGTGAAATTGGCAGACATAGAGTTCACTGATTATGCTATTGTTTGGTGGGATCAACTGATTGTGAGTAGGAGACGTAATGGAGAAAGACTTATTGAGACATGGGAAGAGATGAAAACTGTTATGAGGAGGAGATTCATTCCAAGTCACTATTATAGGGGTTTGTTTCAAAAATTGCAAACTCTTACTCAAGGGTCTAAGTGTGTTGAAGATTACTACAAGGAGATGGAGATAGCCATGATTCGAGCTGATGTAGAGGAGGACCGAGAGGAGACTATGGCCAGGTTTCTAAATGGGCTAAACCGAGACATTGAAAATGTAGTGGAGATGCAACGTTATGTTGAATTGACTGACATGGTACACATGGCCATTAAAGTGGAACAACAATTGAAGAGGAGGGGTTCCACAAGGGTTGGGCAAAATTCGAGTTCTTCATCATCATGGAAACCGAATTGGAGCAAGAGAAAGGACCAGCCTAGTTTCAAGGCCAAGGCAAAGACCGAACCTTCCAAAGATCACAAGGCCGGAGGCACATTAAATCAAGGTAAATCAGATTCTCAACCTTCTAGAAACCGTGACATTAAGCGCTTTAAGTGTTTGGGAGCAGGTCATATTGCATCACAATGCCCAAACAAGAGAGTAATGGTTTTGAAGGATGATGGCGGTATCAAATCCGAGGATGAATCTGATGATGAGTCCATGCCACCTTTGGAGGATGCAAGTGACTTTGAATATCCGGTAGGTGGAGAGCTTTTGGTTGCAAGAAGAGCTCTTAGTGCTCAAGCCAAGGAAGATGATGAGGTTCAACGTGATAACATTTTTCACACCCGCTGCCATGTTAATGATAACGTATGTAGTATGATTATTGATGGGGGGAGTTGTACTAATGTGGCTAGCACTACTCTGGTGGAAAAATTGAATTTGACAACTTTTAAGCACCCAAAACCTTATAAGCTACAATGGTTGAATGATAGTGGGGAAGTTAGGGTGAATAAACAGGTGTTGGTGTCATTTCAATTGGAAAATACAAAGATGAAGTTATTTGTGACGTGGTACGCATGAATGCGGGTCATATCCTTTTGGGAAGACCATGGCAATTTGATAAGCATGTGACACATGATGGATATACCAATAAATACTCCTTTGTACTCAATAAAAGGCCAATCACTCTTGTACCTTTAACCCCAAGACAAGTATATGAAGATCAAGTGAGGTTAAAAAAAGAGAGAGATGTTAAAAAGGAGAGTGAGAGTGAGAGTTCAAAAGAAAGAGAGACAAAAGAGAGAGAGTCCGAAACAGCAAAAAAAGAAAAAAAAAGTTGAAAAAGAAAAAGAGGTTGATGAGAAAAAAAGAGTGAGAAAACAAGTGAGCTTTTATGCAAGAGGGAGTGAGAGCAAAAAGGCTTTGTTTTCAAATCAGCCAATGATTGTACTTTTGTACAAAGAGGCTTGTTTTAGTACTAACGAAATTGACTCTTCTTTGCCCAGTGTTGTTGTTTCACTTTTGCAGGACTTTGATGAAGTGTTTCCCGAAGAGATGCCTATTGGTTTACCACCAATAAGGGGGATTGAGCACCAAATTGATTTTGTACCCGGAGCACCAATTCCAAATAGACCCGCATATAGAAGTAATCCCAAGGAGAAAAAGGAACTTCAAAGGCAGGTTGATGAGCTCATGGAAAAGGGGTATGTTCGTGAGAGTATGAGTCCTTGTGCGGTTCCCGTGTTGCTTGTGCCTAAGAAGGACGGAACATGGAGGATGTGTGTTGATTGTCGTGCCATCAACAATATCACTGTAAAGTATCGACATCCTATTCCTAGATTAGATGATATGCTTGATGAATTGCATGGTTCTATTGTTTTCACTAAAATTGATCTTAAAAGTGGATATCATCAAATTAGGATGAAAGAAGGTGATGAGTGGAAAACTGCTTTCAAAACAAAATATGGTTTATATGAGTGGTTAGTTATACCTTTTGGGTTAACTAATGCACCAAGTACTTTCATGAGATTAATGAACCATGTTTTGCGTGCTTTTATTGGAAAATTTGTGGTTGTTTACTTTGATGACATTCTGATTTATAGCAAGAACTTGGATGAGCATGTTGAACATTTAAAACTTGTTTTAGGTGTTTTAAGAACAGAAAAGTTGTTTGCTAATTTAAAAAAGTGTACCTTTTGCACGGATAAGCTTGTATTTCTAGGTTTTGTTGTTAGTGCTAAGGGAATTGGGGTTGATGAAGAAAAGGTTAAGGCAATTAAGGAGTGGCCAAAACCTACAAATGTGGGACAAGTGAGAAGTTTTCATGGGTTGGCTAGTTTCTATAGGAGGTTTGTGAAAGACTTTAGTAGTCTAGCTGCACCTTTAACTGAAGTTATCAAAAAGAATGTGGGTTTTAAGTGGGGTAATGAACAAGAAAAGGCATTTAACTTGATTAAGGAAAAATTAACTAATGCACCGTTGCTTGCTTTGCCTGACTATGCTAAAGCTTTTGAGATTGAGTGTGATGCTTCAGGAATAGGTATTGGAGCTGTTCTAATGCAAGAAGGACGTCCCATTGCATTTTTTAGTGAGAAAATAAGTGGGGCAGCCTTGAATTATCCTACCTATGACAAGGAGATGTATGCTTTGGTTAGGGCATTGGAAACTTGGCAACACTACCTTTGGCCGAAAGAATTTGTGATTCACACGGATCATGAGTCCTTGAAGCATTTAAAGGGACAGCACAAGCTAAATAAGCGGCATGCCAAGTGGGTGGAGTTCATAGAAACATTTCCATATGTGATCAAGTACAAAAAAGGTAAGGAAAATGTGGTCGCTGATGCGTTGTCTAGAAGGTACGTTTTACTTTCTACTTTGAATGCTAGATTGCTTGGTTTTGACTACATTAAAGACTTGTATGTGGAAGATTCTGATTTTGGTAATGTATTCAATGCATGTGAAAAAGTAGCATTTGGCAAGTTTTATAGGCATGATGGATTTTTGTTTAGAGAAACTAAATTATGTGTGCCTAAGAGTTCTTTACGTGAATTGCTTGTTAGAGAAGCTCATGGGGGAGGTTTGATGGGGCATTTTGGTATAGCCAAGACACTAGATGTTTTGCATGTACACTTCTTTTGGCCTCATATGAAACGTGACGTAGAAAGAATCTGTGGAAAATGCATTACATGTAGACAAGCTAAGTCTAGGATTAAGCCTCATGGATTGTATACTCCTTTACCTATACCTAGTGGACCTTGGATTGATATTTCTATGGATTTTGTGTTGGGTTTGCCTAGGTCAAAAAGGGGTAGGGATTCTATATATGTGGTTGTTGATAGGTTTTCTAAAATGGCACATTTCATTCCTTGTCATAAAATTGATGATGCATCACATATTGCTGATTTGTTTTTCAAAGAAATTGTTCGATTGCATGGCATGCCTAAGACCATTGTTTCAGATAGAGATGCTAAGTTCTTAAGCTACTTTTGGAAGACTTTGTGGGGTAAGTTAGGAACTAAACTTTTGTTTTCTACTACTTGTCATCCACAAACTGATGGTCAAACTGAAGTAGTTAATAGGACTTTATCTGCCTTGTTGCGTGCTATAATACAAAAGAACTTGAAAACATGGGAGGATTGTTTGCCACATGTAAAGTTTGCTTATAATAGGAGTGTGCATTCTGCAACTCATTATTCGCCTTTTGAAATTGTATATGGTTTTAACCCGTTGACTCCTTTGGATTTAACTCATTTACCTGTGAATGAGCATGTTAACTTGGATGGGAAGAAAAAGGCAGATTTCGTTAAGCAACTCCATGAAAAGACTCGACAAAACATAGAGAGGAGAACTGAGCAATATGCCACGCAAGCAAATAAAGGGCACAAGAAAGTTGTGTTTGAACCTGGAGATTAGGTGTGGTTGCATATGAGGAAGGAACGGTTTCCATTCCAGCGGCGTTCTAAACTACTTCCAAGGGAGATGGCCCATTTCAAGTGATTGAAAGGATCAATGACAACGCTTACAAGTTAGATCTTCCAGGTGAGTATAATGTTAGTGCAAGCTTCAATGTTTCCGATTTGTCTCCTTTTGATGTAGGTGACGATTTGAGGACAAATCCTTTTCAAGAGGGAGGGAATGATGAGAATAAGGTGGCCACATCAAGAGATCCATTGCACATTCCGGTTGGGCCAATAACAAGGGCAAGGGCTAAGAGATTCAAGGAAGCACTAAATGGCCTGATTCAAGACACTTGGGCTGATTCCGAATTATTAAAGTCCAAGATGAGCCCACATGAAGACCAAGGCTTAATTAACATCATCAAGGCAATTGATTGGGCTGAATAAGAGTGATTTGGGCGTGTGGCAGAGAGCTTGGGCGTGAAGCACAAGCTATGGCGTGTGGAGGAGTTTCAATTTGCAATGAATAATGAATTGATTTATTTCCAAATATTAAGGGCTGATTTGTTTCCAAAATTTAGCCTTCCAAATAGGGAGCAAGTCGATTAGTTGCTTGTTTTAGTTTATTTCCTTTCCCGTTTGTAAGGCATTATTTGCCAAATATTTATTTCCTTTTTGGTTTTAGGGTTTCAGTATTTAAGGGTCATTTGATGTAATTTTCGGAGACTTGAATTTGAATGCAAATTGAGAGAATTTATCTATTGTTCTTTGAGAACTGATTGGAACTTATTAGAATTCTCTGTGGCGTTCCTCCTTGACTTATCAATCGAGTATTCCATCCTTGATTGTGGCGTCTTCTTTCATACCAAGGTTCACATCTCATTATAGGTGTTGGGTTGCGGTTTCCATCCGAACCAGAGGTTAGAACGATCCTAGGCATCAATCTTGATACAATCGACGAGGTTCGTATCACATCCTCTGCAACTTCCATAGGGGGAGGGGGGAGACACATCTCCTATTACCACTTTGAAAAGGTTGGTCGAATTTTAGGTTCATAGGCTTGCTTGTAGGATCTTTATTTGGACCATTGTGGGCACCTTTCAGCACATTACTATAGGTGGTAGTGGTTGTGTTTTTGGAAATAACAGTAGGCATGAGACCTATAGTATTGTTAGGATCAATATTAACCAAAGAGGTAGAGATAGACATACCTTTCTTGTGGTGTAGCTCAGAATTGCTTAAAGGGAACATCTTCAAGTTGACCTTCTACATTTGCGGAAGGACAGGCCTCTCCTTTAGAGGCAAGCTTTTCAGCATTACCATTTGTAGAAAAAGTGATTCTAGGTCTAGGAGCACATCGGTAGCTTTCCAACCCTATCATCTTGATCTGTGGACCCTTTCTTCTTCCCTATCACGTTTTTGGGAGGAGTAACCAGGTATGAACCTTCAAAAACTCCATTGTTGTCTATAATGGCTGCAGAAGATGAAGTTTCTGGTGTTCTATGAAGGTCCTCTACAGCAACAACAATAGCAACTGTGTTAGCAAACTTGGACCAGCTCCTCCATTGTTAGGCAGGCTAGAATGATGCTCTCCTTTGCTAGACTCAATATTGCACTTAATAGGAATACTAGATTTTAAAATGGAAATAACACCAGCAAGGGAACTTTATGAGGGAGAGACAGTTGCCTTCCATGGAGTAAATGGAAAGAGAACACAAGAAATGGAAGGGGAAGAACTTCTGAAATTTCAGAAATGGGTGGATTTTCATGGTAGACTCCTTTGGAAGGACCAAAGAGGAGAGGACAAGGCTTCTTAGAGACTAAGCAAGGAAGGGTGAGTGTTTAGGTGAGGAAGCCATGGATGGAGAAGAATCCACCATGGAAATGGGTTGGAAAAGAAAAGGCACAAGGAATCTAGAGAGAAGAGGAGCATCTCTCTCTAGAAAAAACTCTATTTCTTCCTTTTTTAGGAGGCTGTTTTTTGTGCTTAAAAAAGAAAGTTATATGTTAATCTAAAGAAATGCATTTTTTGCACTAATGAATTACTTATTTTTTGTTTGGGTAAATAATAGTATCATAGAAGAGAGAAAGAAGGTACAAAATACAAGAGGCTACCGCAGGAAAAACAGAGCAAAAAGAAAGCTCAACCGCTCAAACACATGAGCAAACAAGAAGCAAGAGCTAAACAAGGGCTCAAACAACAAAAACACAAGGCAAACAATCAACTAATAGAAATTCCACTTAAAGCAATAGGCCAATCCTTCAAGTTGATAAGACCTACTACGAATAGTATTTTTTTTGTTTTTTTTTTTAGTATCAATAATGGAACGGGTAACGACTATGCTGTTCTTATGAGGGCTCCAAAATATTCTATTGTTCCTTTCCCTCCAAATAGAGTAAACCGCCACAGCAAGAACAAAGCTTCTTAACAACAATGAAAGGAGATTTCGCCCTCCAACGTTGAAATGCCCAAGCAATAAAACTAGGCCATCTCTGACCATTCCAAGGCCGATCACACATATCCTTCAAAGAGACCATATGACTTTGCTATAACGCCACACTCAAGAAAAGGTGGGCATGAGTCTCAGGGAAGCGAGCAAGAACACAAAGAGTACCAACATGAGGAGTATAAGGAGGAACAACGTCCAACGTTAAAAGGCTCCCTCTAATAGCTACTAAAGAATGAAGCTCATCCTTGGAATGTTTGTGAATACCACACAAGCTCACAACCAAGAACCAAAGGATGAGGAGCCTTAAGACTAGCCATGGTAGAGGTTGTGGTGTAAATTCCATCAGGAGTAGGAAGCCACTTAATACAATCCTCCAAACTAGAATTAGGGTTGTAAGAAGGCATGTGGTTCTTGATTTCAAGGAGGTCAATTGACATAGAGCAAGGCCAAACCCACTGATCACCAAGAATAATAGAACTGACTTTAGCCTTATTCGGTAGACCTGAGTCATAAATTGCCAAAGAGCTCCAATTTAAAAGAATAGGGCCATCGGGATGCCAATTATCAAACCACAAGGAAGTGCCGAGACCATTACCAATGATATGTCGAATCAAGGGACGAGCAATGGGATGAAGCTTGAGGAGCTTTCTCCAATTCCAAGAACATGTTTGAGGAGCTTTCACCTCACAAATACTCCTATCTTTGAGGTGATGGGTTTAATCCAAGTAGACCAGAGGTTATTAAAACCATTCACTAGATTCCACAGATGCTGAATCATTAAAGCTTTATTCCAAGAAATGAGATCCTTGATGCCGAGACCACCCTCATTTTTAGAAAGACAAATCAGCCCAAGCAACTTTCACCCCTTTACAATTTCCATCAACACCTTTCCACAAAAGGAGCAAAGCTTTTGCTCAATATTCCTCATAACCTTTGAAGGAAGACAAAGGTGACTAACCCAAAAGACTTGAATGCTAAACAACAATGAGATAATAAGTTGCAACTGACCCGGATATGAAAGACAACGATTCATCCAAGAAGAAATTATGGTCGAAACTTTATCCAAAAGAGGAGAGCAATCAAGATGACTTAACTTTGAAGAAATTATTGGGATCCCCAAATACCTGATAGGGAGCGAGCCAACGTTATAGCCAAAATATTGATGAGTTGCTGCCTATTGTCATTATGCACCACGGAACGAAAAATTACTCTTGGCCGGATTAACTTTGAGGCACGAGAGAGAAGAGAATTTATCAAGAGACTTCTTGAGAACGGTAGCAAAAGGAGTAGAACCATGACAAAGCATAATAAGATCATTCGCCAAACAAAGGTGAGATAGCTTAATCTTGTCACACTTCCAATGACATTTAAAGTGAGGGGAATCTTGAATGTGCTTGGCTAATAACTTAGTGAGAACCTCCATTGCAATGACAAAGAGATAGGGAGACATAGGATCACCTTGACGTAGCCCCCTCTTACTATGAAAGAAACCATCAAGCTCACCATTTATAGAAATAGAGAACTTAGGAGTTGTGATGCACGCCTTAACCCAGTTAACAACCTTCAAAGGAACATGAAAAGCAGCAAGGGTCTCTAACAAGAATTCCCATTCCACCATATCAAAGGCCTTCATTAAATCCTCCTTCAGAGAACACTTGGGAGAGCCATCATCTTTATGGTAATTCCTCATAAGCTCTTGGACAAGAAGGATATTATCACCAATCCGTCTTCCAGCCACAAAAGCTGATTGTGGAGAGCTTATAATGTCAGGAAGGATGATCTTAATCCTATTTGCAATGATCTTTGCGATGATCTTATAGAGAGTATTGCAACAAGATCGGTCTAAAGTCTGTCATTCTAGAAGGATTTGGAACTTTAGGAACCAAACCTAAGATCGTTGTATTGAGCTCTTTGAGAAGATGACCAGTTCGAAAAAATTCTTGAATAGCATTGATCACGTCTCCACCAACTATATCCCACGTCATTTTAAAGAAATGGGCATTAAAACGATTCGGCCCTAGAGCTTTATTAGGGTGAAGCGAGAAGCAAACCCCACGAATCTTTTCATTAGTGACACCCCTGCTCATCAAATCAGCTTGATCAGTTGAAATATGATTATAAATTAAAGTTCGTAGCGTACGAACTCTATTCAAAGAGGGAACCGAGCAGCCAAGTAAATTTCGAAAGTGGTGGATAGCCTCATTTTGAACAGGAACATCACCATCAATCAAAGCACCGTCTTCCCCCAAAATAGAAAGAATTTTGTTACGATTTTGTCTACCATTGATGGCCTAGAAAAAGTAGGATGAATTCCGATCCCCGGCATTTAACCATTGGAATCTTGACTTTTGCGTAAGAAAATCTTCCTCAACTTGAAGAGCCCTAGTATAAGATTTAATAATATCCTTTTCTTGCAATCTAAGAGTATTATCAATGGGATTGGCATTAAGAAGATGTTGACACTTTTCAAGCGCTTCTGATAGAAATCATCAACTTAGCAACCATACACCCCAATAGCTATATAGCTATGATACATATGGAATGCAAATTAACACCCTCTAACTAATTGAATTAAATTTGATCGTTCAAGATTGAAGTAAGAGAACTATTCTAATCACTTTTTTTTTTTTGGGTAAAAAAATAGTATCATAGAAAGAGGAAAGAATGTACAAATACAAGGGGCATACCCCAGGAAATAATGAAACCAGAGCACTAAGGCCCAAAACAAGCTCAACAAAAAGCTCATAAACAAGAGCTAAACAAAAGCTTTAACAAAGCAAAAAAACACTAAAGAACAAACAAACAGCCAACAACACAAGTATCATCTAGAGGTTACATTCCAATTCATAACAATCAGAGGCTAATCCTTCAAATTGATAGAACAAAGCTGGCTACGAATAGTGTCAATAATGGTCCAAGTAACCTCTGCATTAGGCCTTCTAGAGCTCTTAAAAATACGACAATTTCGCTCTCTCCAAATAAAGTAGACAGCCACTGCAAGGCAAAGCTTTTTAGTCACAATGGAAGGAGAGTTCCCTTTCCAATGAATGGAAATCCAATCAATTAAATCATTCCAGCTGAGACCAATCCAAGGACAACCACACTTGTTCAAGAGATGAGTCCAAATGACACATGTAGCATAACTTGAGGATCGTAACGCTGAACACGGTCCAAGGTAGAAAGCCTACCTTTAATAGCCAACCAAAGGATGAAACCCATCCTCGGAATATTCTGAGGGAACCACACAATATTAAACCAAGGAACAAGAGAGTGATGGGTTCTAAAAGACTCCATAGCAGAAGCAGCAGAATAAATACCATTTGGAGAGGGGAGCCACCAAATAATATCATCTAAAATGGAGTTTGGATTGTAAGAAGGCATACGACTCTTGATTTCAGCAAGATCAATTGACATAGCAACAGGCCATCTCCAATTATCACCACGGACAATGGCATTAACCTTTGCATTTATAGGGAGACCAGAATCGTAGATAACACGGGAACTCCATTTCGAACGAATAGGGCCATCAGGGTGCCAATTATCAAACCATAAGGAAGTGTTCAAGCCACTACCAATAATGTGCTGAAATAAAGGACGAACTAAAGGCCTAAGGTGAAGTAGCTTTCTCCAATTCCAAGAACAGGTATAAGGAGCTTTCACCTCCCACAAACTTGAACCTTTGAGGTGGTAGGAATTGATCCAAGAAGTCCAAAGATTATTAGTGCCATAAACCAGATTCCAAATGTGCCTAATCATTAGCGCCTTATTCCACAAAGAGAGGTCCTTGATTCCAAGACCACCCTCTTTTTTGGAATACAAATATCGGACCAAGCAATTTTAGAACCTTTGCTGCTACCCTCAACCCCATTCCATAAAAAGCTACGAAATTTCTGCTCAATAACCTTTAAGACCTTTTTAGGAAGACAAAGATGATTAGCCCAAAACACTTGACTACTGGTTAAGATCGAGATAATAAGTTGAAGACGACCAGTATAAGAAAGGCACTGATTCAACCAAGAAGAAAGTCTACTCGAAGCTTTATCAACAAGGGGAGAGCAATCACGCAAATTCAATTTAGAAAAGATAATAGGAATCCCCAAATAACGAATAGGAAGGGAACCAACCGTGTAACCAAAAAGGTTGATGAGCTACTGACTAATTGCATTGGGCACTCCAGAAATGAAAGTGTTGCTCTTAGCATGATTAGCACCAAGACCCGACAACAAGGAGAACTCATCGAGGGCTGATTTGAGAACAAGAGCTGAATGATAGGAACCATGGCAAAGCATAATAAGATCATCAGCAAAGCAAAGGTGAGAAAGCTTAATCTTGATGATAAAATAACTTTACCAGTGGAATGATGATAAAATAATTAGAACAGCACTTTGATTTCCCTAAAAACGCCACAAACTATGAAGTTTGATAAGTTTAAAGAAAACAAAGATTTTTAAGGTTTTTGAACGCCACAAGCTGAATAAGCTTGATTAGTTCCAAAGTTCATGCAAGAACTTAAAAACAAAACACTCACAAAGTGCTCAAATAAGTTTATTACTCAAATCTGTCATTACAAAAAAAAAAAAAACAAAAATCAGCCTTGTTTATATAGAACAAAGGCCAAGAACAGTTACAAAGAAAGATATCAGCCACTAAACACAAATGTAACAGCCCATTAAATGTGTACCCGACCATTAACTATGTAACCGCCCATTAATAAGACAACTAGACCATGAATGTTGGCCATAAATGATTCAGCCTTTGAAACTCCTTTTCCTTAATCAAAGGACACATGAACTCACACTTAACAAAATAAAACCCTAAATGTTCAAGTTAAAAACCCAACACAATTAAAACCCCAACTAACATAAAATAAGCCCACAACACAAAAGCCAACACAATTAAAACCCAACTACCATAAAATAAGCCCACAAAACCCAACATGGCCGAATGACCTTTTATTCTTCAAGATAGGCTAAATACTTCATTTTAACAAGGCTGGACTCTTGTCTTCATGATTTGGACTTGCTTGAAATATGTTGACCAATTTAGACTCTTCTTGCATCCTTAGAACCAAGATCAAATCTTGACAAGCTTGCTCCTTCCAAATGCTTTCCATTAAACAAGTTAAGGTTTCTTTCATCCTTTTAGCTTTAGCTCTTGTCATTGGTCCTCCATGAATGTTTAAGGGATCTGGATCTTTTCTACCCTTAGCCGAATGGTGATCAACTTGCTGGTCCACATCATTCCCCCTTTCCTCGAAAGGATTCGTCCTCAGATCAACACCTTCATCACCTACATCAAACAAAGACAAATCAGAAACATTGAAGGTTGCACTAACATTGCCATACTCACTTGGTAGTTCCAGCTTGTATGCATTGTCATTGATTCTTTGAAGGACTCGAAATGGTCCATCCCCTCTTGGCATGAGTTTAGACTTCCTTTGGCTAGGAAATCTTTCCTTCCTCAAGTATACCCAAACCCAATCACCAGGTTCAAATACTACTTGCTTTCGGCCCTTGTTGTGTTTTTTTTTTTGGGTAAGTAAATAGTATCATAGAAAGAAAGAAAGTACAAATACAAGGGGCACACCCAGGAAACAAAGCAAGAGCTAAACAAAGGCTTAAACACAAGCCCAAACAAAGAGCAAACAAAAAACAAGAGCTAGACAAGAGCCAGACCAGGCTAAAAAGCAACTATAGTTAAGGGTTGACATTCCAGTTCAAGGCGATATTTGGGTGATCTTTAAATTAATTGAGGAAAGCCGGCAACCAATTGTGTCAATAATGGAGCGAGCAACAACTAAACTAGTCTTTTGAGTACCTTTAAAAATGTGACAATTACGCTCTCTCCAAATATGATAAACCGCAACCCCAAGACAAAGCTTATTACCAACAATAGTAGGAGAGTTCCCTCTCCAATTTGTGGACGCCCAATCAATAAAAGCATTCCAACAAAGGCCATGCCAAGGAGACCCACAAATGTTCAGAAGTTGAGTCCAAACGGCTCTACTGAATAAACACTCAAAGAATAGGTGGCCATGAGACTCAAAGTGAGCCCTTGTTGTGTTGCTTCATGTATTGTAGAGTTTTCTTTTCAATTTGTGTGCGCACCCTTTCATGCAAGGCTTTGACAAAATCAGCTTTTTGTTTACCATCCAAATTATCTTTTTCTAAAGGTAAAGGTAGTAAATCCATATGAGACAATGGATTGAACCAGTACACAACTTCAAATGGTGAATCGTTTGTTGTTGCATGCACACTTCGGTTATAAGCAAACTCCACACATTGCAAACATTCCTCCCAATTCTTCAAATTCCTTTGAATTATGGCCCTCAAAAGTGTTGATAAAGTTCTATTTACCACCTCCGTTTGTCCATTCATTTGTGGATGACAAGTGGTTGAATACAACAGCCTTGTACCCAACTTGCTCCAAAGAGTTTTCCAGAAGTGGCTAAGGAACTTCACATCTCTATCACTCACAATTGTCCTTGGAATGCCATGTATCCTCACAATTTCTTTGAAGAATAGCCCCACAACATGTGTAGCATCATCTGTTTTGTGGCAAGGAATGAAATGCGCCATCTTGCTGAACCTGTCAACAACAACAAAAATAGAATCTCTCCCCCCTTTTGACCTAGGTAATCCCAAGACAAAGTCCATGGATATATCAACCCAAGGCTCACTAGGTATAGGAAAAGGAGTTTATAGCCCATGAGGCATTACTTTAGATTTAGCCCGTTTGCAAGTAATGCATTTCTCACATATTCTCTCGACATCTCTTTTCATGTGTGGCCAAAAGAAATGATCACTAACACACCCAAAGTCTTTTTAACTCCAAAATGCCCCATTAACCCGCCACTATATGCCTCTCTCACAAGCAATTCTCTCATTGAACATTGAGGAACACACAGCTTGTTTTCTTTGAAAAGAAAACCATCATGCCTAAAGAACTTGTCAAAACCCCCTTTCTCACATGCCCCATAAACATTAGCAAAATCAAGGTCAGAATTGTATAAGTCTTTAATGTAGTCAAAACCCAATAACTTTGCATGAAGTTTAGAAATTAGAGCATACCTTCTAGAAAGAGCATCGGCAACCACACTTTCCTTACCTTGTTGTACTTGATGATGTATGGAAATGATTCAATAAACTCCACCCATTTTGCATGCCTATGGCTTAGCTTTCCTTGTCCTTTGAGATATTTTTAAAGACTCATGATCGGTGTGTATAATGAATTCCTTGTACCAAAGATAGTGTTGTCATGTCTCTAACACTCTTACCAAGGCATAAAACTCTTTATCATACGTCGGTAGTTAAGACTTGCTCCACTTAGCTTCTCACTAACGAACGCAATGGGTCTGCCTTTCTGCATTAAGACACCTCCAATACCTATTCCACTTGCATCACACTCAATCTCAAAAGTTTTAGCAAAGTTAGGCAAAGCAAGCAAAGGTGCTAAACTAAGTTTTTCTTTAAGAAAGTTAAAAGCATCATCTTGTTCCTTACCCCACCTAAATCCCACATTCTTTTTGATGCATTCGGTTAATGGTGCAGCAATGGTAGAAAAATCCTTAATGAATCTTCTATAAAAGCTAGCAAGACCATGAAACCTTATTACATCACTAACACAAGTGCGTTTCGGCCACTCCCTAATTACTTTCACTTTTTCTTGATCAACATGTATTCCTTTATCATTAACAACATAACCAAGAAAAGTAAGTTCATTAGTGCAAAAAATGCATTTCTTTAGATTAGCATACAACTTTTCTTAACTAAGCACATCAAAAACAGCCTTTAAATGTTTTACATGCTCGTCTAAATTTTTGCTATACACAAGTATATCATCAAAATAAACCACTACAAACTTTCCAATGAAAACACGCAAAACATGGTTCATCAATCTCATGAAAGTACTAGGTGCATTAGTTAGGCCAAAAGGCATTACTAACCATTCATATAGACTATGTTTAGTTTTGAAAGCGGTTTTCCATTCATCACCCTCACGCATTCTTATTTGATGATATCCAGATTTCAAATCAATCTTTGAAAACACATAAGAACCATACAGTTCATCCAACATATCATCTAACCTAGGGATAGGATGTCCATACTTTACCATGATTTTGTTGATGGCTCGGCAGTCAACACACATTCTCTAAGAACCATCCTTTTTAGGCACCAACAAAATAGGAACCGCACATGGACTCATGCTTTCACGCACATATCCCTTTTCCATAAGCTCACTTACATGCTTTTGGATTTCCTTGGTCTCTTCGGGGTTGCATCTATATGCTGGCCTATTTGGTATGCTTGAACCTGGAATGAAATCAATTTGATGTTCAATTCCTCTAATTGGTGGCAAACCATTAGGAACATCTTCGGGAAAGAGATCCTCATTTTCGTGCAAAAGATCAACAATAACACTTGGCAAACTCTTGTCAATTTCGTTAGAAACAATTAAAACGTCCTTGTACATAAGTACAAGTAAGGGCTGCCTCATGGTTAATGCTTTCTTCACATCACTCATGTTTGCATAAACACTCATTTTTCTTTCACTCAAACCTTCCTTGTTTTCTCTCCCCTTGTGTTTCCCATTGCTCTCATTTTTACCACTCAACTCACCTTTTTTTTTTTTTTCTCTCTTTCTTGCTCCCTTCCCAAAGTTTCAGCTAATGAAGATTCAAGCTCTTCATATTGCTGTTTTATGCGCACTTGGTCTTCAAAAATTGTCTTTGGAGGCAAAGGTCCAAGTTGGTATTTCTGTCCCTCCATGATCAAAGAATATCGGTTCTTAAACCCATCATGCATTACCCTTCGATCATATTGCCATGGTCTCCCCAACAACATGTGACCAGCATACATAGGTACCACATCACACCAAACCTCATCCTTATATCTACCAATTGAAAAAAAACTAACACTTGCCGATTTACCTTCACAACACCACTATCATTCAACCATTGTAACTTGTATGGTTTTGGATGTTTAATAGTAGGTAATTTCAGTTTCTCCACAAGCAAGGTACTTGCCACATTTGTACAACTTCCACTATCAACAATCACATTACACAACTTGTTAGCAATCAAACAATGAGTATGAAACAAATTTTCACGTTGCTCACCATGTTCATTGTTTTTACTTTGCAAACTAAGTGTGCGTTGTACAACCAAATTTTCCCCACTAGCATACTCTACATCACTAGATCTTTTAAATGTGGCATGTCATCTTCATCCTCTCTCTCACTGTCGGATTCAACTGCCGCATCCCTCATGATCATTACCTTTTTATTAGGACATTCACGTGCCACATGACCATGTGCAAGACACTTAAAACACCTAATGCCTCTAGTTTGATTAGGTTGATTATCACCTCTACCCTTGCTACCTATTTCATTTTTGCTTCTGGTTTCATCAATTTTAGGCTTAACAATGGGTTTATCATCCTTTTACTCCAATTCGGTTTCCAAGAAGAAGAAGAAGAAGAACCGAATAAGGTTTTGAATCATACCTGGTGCCTTTTCTTTTGAGTTGCCTTTCAATCTTCATGGCCACATCCACCATGTCCTCAATCTCCACGTAGTGTTGCAACTCCACAAGATTAGCAATGTTCTTGTTTAACCCACTCAAAAACCGAGCCATGGTGGCCTCACGGTCCTCCTCCACATTAGCCCTTATCATGGCTATCTCCATCTCTTTGTGATATTCTTCTACTCTCATGGAACCTTGTGTCAAAGTTTGCAACCGTTGATGCAAATCCCTATAGTAATGGCTAGGGACAAATCTCCTCCTCATGATTTGTTTCATCTCCAACCAAGTCTCTACGGGTCTTTCACCATTTCTACGCCTGTCTTTACAAAATTTATCCCACCAAACAATAGCATAATCACAAAATTCAACAGCGGCTAGTTTTACCTTTTTCTCTTCGGAGTAGTTATGGCATTCAAGGATCAACTCCACTTTTTGTTCCCATTCCAAATAGGCATCTGGATTGTTCTTCCCTTGAAAAGAAGGAATTTTCATTTTGATGTTGCCTATGTTTCGGTCCACACCATCAAAACCTCCTCTCCTAATTTGTCTCCTAGGATTAACATCTTGACCAATTATGGTAGCTTGGCCATTATCCGTGTCTTCTCCACCATCATATACATCATTGACAAAGGCTGGTTGTCTTCCACGTCGTGGTTCTCCTTGCAATCTGGTAATTGCTTCAACATGTCTTTTTAGATGATCTCTGACATCTCCTATCACTTTGAACATACGTTCAAATTGTTGCTGCATTGCTTGAATTACTGTATCATTTGAGGAAGAACTCACTTCTTGGTCCTTGTTAGACATGTTTAAAACCTAAAAAATAAAATAAATAAAAACAGCCTCACAAACACTCCCTCACGTGTTTCACTCAAAGAATTGATTCACACCACTCGTGTTTAACACAATTATTTGGCTTTTCTCAATGCTAATCTCACCACTCTTGCCTTTTACCTCTCTTGTTTTGTTCTTTGGGTTCTTAGATTAACTAAGGTCCTTAAGCAAACAATTCAGAGTATGGCCAATTCAATGGAGAGAAAATAGTGCAGGTCTAAAGAAAACAAGCAAAAGGTAGGCCGAATTAAAGTGGTTTAAATAAGCAAAGATTAGAACTAAATATCAATTTCTATCCCAACAATTTACTTCCCAAACCGAAACAAGAGATCATATGAACAAAGAAATATTTTCTGCAAATTAACACCCTCCAACTAATTGAATTAAATCCGATCGTTCAAGATTGAAGTAAGAGAAACTATTCTAATCACTTTACCAGTGGAATGATGATAAAATAATTAGAACAGCACTTTGATTTCCCTAAAAATGCCACAAACTATGAAGTTCGATAAGTTTAAAGAAAACAAAGATTTTTAAGGTTTTTAAACGCCACAAGCTGAATAAGCTTGATAAATTCCAAAGTTCATGCAAGAACTTAAAAACAAAATACTCACAAAGTGCTCAAATAAGTTTATTACTCAAATCTGTCATCACAAAAAAAAAAAAAAAAAATCAGCCTTGTTTATAGAACAAAGGCCAAGAACAGTTACAAAGAAAGATATCAGTCACTAAACACAAATGTAACAGCCCATTAAATGTGTAACCGACCATTAACTATGTAACCGCCCATTAATAAGACAACTAGACCATGAATGTTGGCCATGCCTTTGAAACTCCTTTTCCCTAATCAAAGGACACATGAACTCACATTAACCAAATAAAACCCTAAATGTTCAAGTTAAAAACCCAACACAATTAAAACCCCAACTAACAGAAAATAAGCCCACAAACCCAACATGGCCAAATAACCTTTTATTCTTCAAGATAGGCTAAATACTTCATTCTAACAAGGTTGGACTCTTGTCTTCATGATTTGGACTTGCTGAAATATGTTGACCAATTTAGACTCTTCTTGCATCCTTAGTGATGAGAATCAAGAAGCTTCACCAACGGATCCATTCCATGTTGCAGTTGGACCGATTACAAGGGGCCAAAAGGATCAATGAAGCATTTAATGATGGACTGATTCTGAGTTTCTGAAGTCCAAGTTCGGTCCAAATCCGAGATAAACTTCGTGGGCCTCTACAGAGAGCATCT
This sequence comes from Acer saccharum, assembly GCA_030490815.1. NCBI lineage: Eukaryota > Viridiplantae > Streptophyta > Magnoliopsida > Sapindales > Sapindaceae > Acer > Acer saccharum. The sequence goes on from CM059870.1 coordinate 21,011,717, forward strand.
GAAGTAGGATCGTTTATTATAATATTTTTTCGAAATGATATGAACCTCATCGATTGTATCAAGATTGATGCCTAAGATCGTTCTAACCTCTGGTTCGGATGGAAACCGCGACCCACACCTACATCGAGATGTGAACCTTGGTATAAAGGAAGACGCCACAATCAAGGATGGAATACTCGATTGATAAGTCAAGAAGGAATGCCACAGAGAAATTCTGATAAGTTCCAATTAGTTCTCAAAGAACAAAGGAGAAAATTCTCTCAAATTTCATTCAAAATCAAGTCTGATCCCCAATAATACATCAATGAGTCCCTTATAAACTGAAACCCTAAAACCTAAAAAGGAAATAAATATTTGGCAATTAAGGCCTTATAATCAGGAAACTAAAATGAGCAATAATTGCCTTACAAATGGGAAAGAAAATAAAAACTAAAACAAGAAACTATTGACTTGCTTTCTATTTGGAAGGCTAAAAGATGGAAACAAATTAGCCCCTTAATTTGGGAAACAAATCAACTCTTTATTCTTTAGAAACCATTAAGGAAAACTGAAATTCGGACTCCTCAGCTCAAGTCTTCGCGCAACAAATTAGATTGCCAAATTTGGGCCGGTTTTGATTGTTACGGATGACGGAGTCTTCTTGACACCTGTAGGGATCGTCTTGGGCTTTCCGAAAACATATTATAATAGACAATCCAACCTCATATGCACTTTGTAGAGGCCCATAAAGTTCAGCCCGGATTTGGTCTTCATGTGGGCGGAACTTGGATTTCAGCAACTCAGACTCAGCCCCTATTAAATGCTTCTTTGATCCTCTTGGCCCTTATAATTGGCCCAACTGGAATATGCAATGGATCCTGATGAGATTAAAGGGGCTGCATCAAAAGATCCATTGCATGTACCAGTTGGGCCAATAACAAGGGCAAGGGCTAAGAGATTCAAAGAAGTGCTCAATGGCTTGATTCAAGAAACGTGGACTAATTCTGAAATATTGAAGTCCAAGATGGGCCCACATGAAGACCAAGGCTTAGTTAACATTATCAAGACAACTAATTGGGCTGAATAAAGATACTTGGGCGTGTGAACAAGAGGCTTGGGCGTGTGGAACAAGCTAGGGTTGGAGGAATCCGAATTGCAACATATTTATGTTTTTTTTTAATTATTTCCTAAATTTGTAAGGCAATTAAATGGCCGACTAGTTTTTTTCCTTAGAGTTTTAGACTTTCTTTTCCGTCTAGGGTTTGGATTTCTTTTAGTATTTAAGAGCCGCTTGGATGTATTATTTTGGAACTTTTGATAAAAATTAATATTGAGAGCGTTTTCTCTTTGGTTCTTTGATCTCTGACTTATCACTCACAATTCTCTCTCGTTCTTGAGTGTGGCGTCTACAACTTTCTTGATACCGTTGGTTCTTATCTCCATATAGATAACGGGTCGCGGTCCTTATATTGTTCTTTGTTATAAACTTGAATTAGAAAACGATCATTCGTTACCATATATTGGTTCCGAGTCTCACTGCTCTTGGTGAGGTTCATATCAGTTAGTATCAGAGCCTAGGCTTCTAAAAATCAGGTTTGATCTATCCTTGTTCTTCTTTCTAATTTATTTCTTTGATTCCGTTGAAAAAAAAAAATATTAATCGATCAGATCCGTTACCAAAAAAAAAAAAAAGGGAGAAAAAAATTCCGATCTTTGCTTGATTCCATTTGATCAAGTAGGGTATTAAAAAAAAAAAAAAAGTTGAATTATATCAACTCTTGTTCTTGTTTTTTTTTCTTCTTGTTTTCGTGCTTTGAGTATCGAAAGAAAAAAAAAAAAAAATCTGGTAGTAAAAAAAATTGTCATTGTTATTCTGGTCCTATTCTTCACTTCTTGAGCTTTCTTGTGAGTGTCTAAAAAGAACTAAAGGAGTGAACGAAGAAGAGTGGAACAAGGCAAGAGAGTGTGAGCTCATCTGAGGGTAAAAGCCGAATTTATTGTGTGCAAAACACGAGTGTTGAGTGAACTGATTACTCGAGCGAAAAACACGTGAGGGAGTGCCGTGAGGTCTTTTTTTTTCTAATCTTTTTCTTGCAGGAAAACATGTCCGACAATAAAGATAAAGGCACTATTGAGGAGTCTTCCATTCCGGTGGATTTAAAGCTTTGGAAGGAGGCATTAGTAGGGGAGATGAGACGGATGATGAAGGGGGAATTGGATCAATTACATGAGCACTTAGATCAAGTGGAAAATGCACGTGCGGAACAGCCACAACCCATTCCACAAGCACATAGGAGAGAGAGAGTTCCGGTTAGAGAAGAAGTTAATGATTACTACGGGGATGATAACGACATGGAGGAGGATGATCGCATGTCCAATGTGGGTGTAGGGAGATTTAGGTATGGAATGGGAGGTAGAGGAGTTAAGTATGGGAATAGAGGAGTTAGGTATGGGAATAGAGGAGATAGGTATGGAGAGAGGGTTGATAACAACTTGGGAAGCATCAAGGTGAAGATTCCAAGTTTCCAAGGTAAAACCGATCCTGAAGCTTATTTGGAGTGGGAGAAAAGAGTAGAATTGGTGTTTGATTGCCATGAGTATTCCGAATTGAAGAAAGTGAAGTTGGCAGCCATAGAATTCACCGATTAAGCCATTGTTTGGTGGGATCAATTGGTTGTGAGTAGGAGAAGGAATGGAGAAAGGCCTATTGACACATGGGAGAGATGAAGGCTGTTATGAAAAAGCGATTCATTCCGAGTCATTACTATAGGGGTTTGTTTCAAAAATTACAAAGTCTTACGCAAGGGACCAAATGTGTTGAAGACTATTACAAAGAGATGGAGATAGCCATGATTCGAGCCAATGTCGAGGAGGACCGAGAGGCTATTATGGCTAGGTTTCTAAACGGACTAAACCGAGACATTGCAAATGTGGTGGAGTTGCAACATTACGTTGAGCTGAATGACATGGTGCACATGGCCGTTAAAGTGGAACAACAATTGAAGAGGAAGAGTTCCACACGAGTTGGGCAACATTCGGGTTCTTCCCCATGGAAACCGAATTGGAACAAGAGAGATGATCAACCTAGTTTCAAGGCCAAGACCGAACCTTTCAAATCATAAGGCTGGAGGCACATCAAACCAAGGTAAATCAGATTCCCAACCTTCTAGAAATCGAGATATTAAATGCTTTAAGTGTTTGGGAGCAGGTCATATTGCATCTCAATGTCCAAACAAGAGAGTCATGATTTTGAAGGATGATGGTGATATTGAATCCGAGGGTGAATTTGATGAGGAGTCCATGCTACCTTTGGAGGATGCGAGTGACATTGAGTATCCGGTGGGTGGAGAGCTTTTGGTAGCAAGAAGAGCTCTTAGTGCTCAAGCCAAGGAAGACGATGAGGTGTAACTTGACAATATCTTTCACACCCGATGCCATGTTAATGATAAGGTATGTAGCATGATTATTGATGGGGGGAGTTGTACTAATGTGGCTAGCACTACTTTGGTGGAAAAACTTAATTTGGCTACTTTGAAACACCCAAAACCTTATAAGCTACAATGGTTGAATGATAGTGGGGAAATCAAGGTGACTAAACAGGTTTTGGTTACATTTTCAATTGGAAACTACAAAGATGAAGTTTGTTGTGATGTGGTACCAATGAATGCGGGCCATATCCTTTTGGGAAGACCATAGCAGTTTGATAGGCATGTGACTCATGATGGATATACTAATAGATACTCTTTTGTACTCAATAAAAAGCCAATCACTCTTGTACCTTTAACCCCAAGACAAGTATATGAAGATCAAGTGAGGTTAAAAGAAAAGAGAGAAGTAAAAAAAGAGAGTGAGAGTTCAAAACAAAGAGAGACAAAAGAAAGAGAGATTGAAACAGCAAAAAAAGAAAAAGAAAACTCAGCTGATGATAAAAAAGAGAGGAAAAAAGTGAACTTCTATGCAAGAGAGGGTGAGATCAAAAAGGCTTTATTTTCAAATCAGCCAATGATTGTACTCTTGTACAAAGAGGCTTATTTTAGTACTAACGAAATTAACCCTTCTTTGCCTAGTGTTGTTGTTTCTCTTTTGCAGAACTTTGATGAAGTGTTTCCCGAGGAGATGCCTATTGGTTTACCACCAATAAGGGGAATAGAGCACCAAATTGATTTTGTACTCGGAGCACCCATCCCAAATAGACCCGCATACAGAAGTAATCCCGAGGAGACAAAGGAACTTCAAAGGCAGGTTAGTGAGCTCATGGAAAAGGGGTATGTACGTGAGAGCATGAGTCCTTGTGCGGTTCCCGTATTGCTTGTGCCAAAGAAGGATGGAACATGGAGGATGTGTGTTGATTCCGAGCCATCAACAATATCACTGTAAAGTATCGAATCCTATTCCTAGATTAGATGATATGCTTGATGAATTGCATGGTTCTTGTGTTTTTACTAAAATCGATCTTAAAGTGGAAATCATCAAATTAGGATGAAAGAAGGTGATGAATGGAAAACTACTTTTAAAACAAAATATGGGTTGTATGAGTGGTTAGTTATGCCTTTTGGATTAACTAATGCACCAAGTACTTTTATGAGATTAATGAACCATGTTTTACGTGCTTTTATTGGAAAATTTGTGGTTGTTTACTTTGATGACATTCTGATTTATAGCAAAAACTTAGATGAGCATGTTGAACATTTAAAACTTGTTTTAGATGTTTTAAGGAAGGAAGTTGTTTGCTAATCTCAAAAAGTGTACCTTTTGCACAGATAGACTTGTTTTTCTAGGTTTTATTGTTAGTGCTGAGGGGATTGGGGTTGATGAAGAAAAGGTTAAGGCAATTAAGGAGTGGCCGAAACCTACAAATGTAGGACAAGTGAGAAGTTTTCATGAGAAGAAAAGGCATTTAACCTGATTAAGGAAAAACTAACTAATGCACCTTTGCTTGCTTTGCCTAACTTTGCTAAAGCTTTTGAGATTGAGTGTGATGCTTCATGAATAGGTATTGGAGCCGTGCTAATGCAAGAAGGACATCCCATTGCATATTTTAGTGAGAAGATAAGTGGAGCAGCCTTGAATTATCCTACATATGACAAGGAGATATTGCTCGATTAGGGCATTGGAAACTTGGCAACACTACCTTTGGCCGAAAGAATTCGTGATTCACACGGATCATGAATCCTTGAAGCATCTAAAGGGGCAACACAAGCTAAATAAGCGGCATGCCAAGTGGGTGGAGTTCATAGAAACGTTTCCGTACGTGATCAAGTACAAAAAAGGTAAGGAAAACGTTGTAGCAGATGCTTTGTCTAGAAGGTACGTCTTACTTTCTACTTTAGATGCAAGATTGTTTGGTTTTGACTACATTAAAGAATTGTACGTGGAAGATTCTGATTTTGGTAATGTATTCAATGCATTGAGAAAGTAGCATTTGGTAAGTTTTATAGGCATGACGGATTTTTGTTTAGAGAAACTAAGTTGTGCGTGCCTAAGAGTTCTTTGCGTGAATTACTTGTTAGAGAAGCTCATGGGGGAGGTTTGATGGGGCATTTTGGTATAGCTAAGACATTAGATGTTTTGCATGAACACTTCTTTTGGCCTCATATGAAATGCGATGTAGAAAGAATTTGTGAGAAATGCATTACTTGTATTCAAGCTAAGCCTAAGACTAAGCCTCATGGTTTGTATACTCCTTTGCCTATACCTAGTGGACCATGGATTGATATTTCGATGGATTTTGTGTTGGGTTTGCCTAGGTCAAAAAGGGGGTAGGGATTCTATATATGTGGTTGTTGATAGGATTTCTAAAATGGCACATTTCATTCCTTGTCACAAAACTGATGATGCATCACATATTGCTGAATTGTTTTTCTAAGAGATTGTTAGATTGCATGGCATGCCTAAGACAATTGTTTCCGATAGAGATGCTAAGTTCTTAAGCTACTTTGGAAGACATTGTGGAGTAAGTTAGGAACTAAACTTTTATTTTCTACTACTTGTCATCCACAAACTGATGGTCAAACTGAAGTAGTTAATAGGACTTTGTCTACCTTGTTGCGTGCTATAATACAAAAGAACTTGAAAACATGGGAAGATTGTTTGCCGCATGTAGAGTTTGCTTATAATAGGAATATGCATTTTGCGACTCATTTTTCGCCTTTTGAAATTGTGTATGGTTTTAATCCATTAACGCCTTTGGATTTAATTCCTTTACCTATGAATGAGCATGTTAACTTGGATGGAAAGGAAAAGGCAGATTTTGTTAAGCAAATCCATGAGAAAACTCGGCAAAATATTGAGAGAAGAACTGAGCAATATGCCAACCAAGCAAATAAGGGGCGCAAGAAAGTTGTGTTCGAGCCCGGAGATTGGGTGTGGTTGCATATGAGGAAGGAACGGTTTCTGGTTCAGCGGCGTTCTAAACTACTTCCAAGGGGAGATGGTCCGTTTCAAGTGATTGCAAGGATCAATGACAATGCCTACAAGCTAGACCTTCCAGGTGAGTACAATATTAGTGCAAGCTTTAATGTTTCTGATTTGTCTCCTTTTGATGTAGGTGATGATTTGAGGACAAATCCTTTTCAAGAAGGAGGGAATGATGAGAATAAAGGGGCTGCATCAAAAGATCCATTGCATGTACCAGTTGGGCCAATAACAAGGGCAAGGGCTAAGAGATTCAAAGAAGCGCTCAATGGCTTGATTCAAGAAACGTGGACTAATTCTGAAATATTGAAGTCCAAGATGGGCCCACATGAAGACCAAGGCTTAGTTAACATTATCAAGACAACTAATTGGGCTGAATAAAGATACTTGGGCGTAGTGAACAAGAGGCTTGGGCGTGTGGAACAAGCTAGGGTTGGAGGAATCCGAATTGCAACATATTTATATTTTTTAAATTATTTCCTAAATTGTAAGGCAATTAAATGGCCGACTAGTTTTTTTCCTTAGAGTTTTAGACTTTCTTTTCCGTCTAGGGTTTAGATTTCTTTTAGTATTTAAGAGCCGCTTGGATGTATTATTTCGGAACTTTTGATAAAAATTAATATTGAGAGCGTTTTCTCTTTGGTTCTTTGATCTCTGACTTATCACTCACAATTCTCTCTCGTTCTTGAGTGTGGCGTCTACAACTTTCTTGATACCGTTGGTTCTTATCTCCATATAGATAACGGGCCGTGGTCCTTATATTGTTCTTTGTTATAAACTTGAATTAGAAAACGATCCTTCGTTACCATATATTGGTTCCGGGTCTCACTGCTCTTGTTGAGGTTCATATCAGATCCTTTGGTGATGCTTCTTGATTCTCATCAGGAAAGCCCAAGACAAGCCCTACAGATGTTATGAAGACTCCGTCATCCGTAACTGATGTGGACTAGCAAGTTGATCACCATTTGGCTAAGGATAGAAAAGATCCAAATCCCTTAAACATTCATGGAGGACCAACGACACAAGCTAAAGCTAAAAGGATGAAAGAAGCCTTAACTTGTTTAATGGAAAGCATTTGGAAGGAGCAAGCTTGTCAAGATTTGATCTCGGTTCTAAGGATGCATGAAGAGTCTAAATTGGTCAACATATTTCAAGCAAGTCCAAATCATGAAGACAAGAGTCCAGCTTTGTTAGAATGAAGTATTTAGCCTATCTTGAAGAATAAAAGGCCATTCAGCCATGTTGGGTTTTGTGGGCTTATTTTATGTTACTTGGGTTTTAATTGTGTTGGGTTTTTAACTTGAACATTTAGGGTTTTATTTTGTTAAGTATGAGTTCATGTGTCCTTTGATTCGGGAAAAGGGGTTTCAAAGGCTGAATCATTTATGGCCAACATTCATGGTTTAGTTGTCTTATTAATGGGCGGTTACATAGTTAATGGTTGGTTACACATTTAATGGGCTGTTACATTTGTGTTTAGTGGCTGAAACCTTTCTTCATAACTGTTCTTGGCCTTTGTAACTAGGCTGATTTTCTTTGTAAGGACAAATTTGAGTAATAAACTTATTTGAGCAATTTGTGAGTGTTTTGTTTTTACGTTCTTGCATGAACTTTGGAACTTATCAAGCTTACTCAACTTGTGGCGTTTAAAAACCTTAAAAATCTTTGTTTTCTTTAAACTTATCAAACTTCATAGTTTGTGGCGTTTGTAGGGAAATCAAAATGCTGTTCTAATTATTTTATCATCATTCCACTGGTAAAGTGATTAGAATAGTTTCTCTTACTTCAATCTTGAACGATCGGATTTAATTCAATTAGTTGGAGGGTGTTAATTTGCATTCCATATGTATCATAGCTATATAGCTATTGGGGTGTATGGTTGCTAAGTTGATGATTTCCATCATTTGGTATCAGAGCTTGGCTCAAGTTTGAGGTTTGCATATCCATTTATTTTTGTTCTTTTAGTTTACACTTTCTCTTATCTTCCCTTTTAGCACCATATCTATAATTGTTGTTCTTTCTTCATCTTAATTGCTGTGCTACTTGAGGTTATTGCCATACTTCTTTGTTTTCTGCGAAAGAAAAAAAAAGAAAAAAAAAAAGAAAAAGAAAAATAAAACCATTGCGGATTCAAGGATTTCATGCAAAATTCCAGAAAATATTTCTTTGTTCATGTGATCTCTTGTTTCAGTTTGGGAAGTATCTTGTTGGGATGGAAATTGATATTTCAGTTCTAATCTTTGCTTGTTTGAACCACTTTAAAATGGCCTACCTTTTGTTTTCTTTTTAGACCAACCCAGTTTTCACTCCATTGAATTTGCCATACTTTGATTTGTTTGTTTAAGGACCTTAGTTAATTTAAGAACCCAAAGAACAAAACAAGAGAGGTAAAAGGCAAGAGTGGTGAGATTAGCATCGAAAAAAAGCCAAATAATTGTGTGAAACACGAGTGGTGTGAATCAATTCTTTGAGTGAAACATGTGAGGGAGTGTTTGTAAGGCTATTTTTTTTTTTTTATATATATTTTTTCAGTTTTTAAACATGTCTAACAAGGATAAAGAATTGAGTTCTTCCTCAAATGATCCAGTAATTCAAGCAATGCAGCAACAATTTGAACGTATGTTCAAAGTGATGGGAGATGTAAGAGATCATCTAGAGAAACATGATGAATCAATTACCAGATTGCAAGGAGAACCACGGCGTGGAAGACAACCAGCCTTTGTCAATGATGTATATGATGGTGGAGAAGACACGGATGATGGCCAAGCTACCATAATTGGTCAAGATGTTAATCCTAGGAGACAAACTAGGAGAGGACGTTTTGATGGTGTGGACTGAAACATAGGCAGCATCAAAATGAAAATTCCTTCTTTTCAAGGGAAGAACAATCCGGATGCCTATTTGGAATGGGAATGAAAAGTGGAGTTGATCTTTGAATGCCATAACTACTCCGAAGAGAAAAAGGTAAAACTAGCCGCTGTTGAATTTTGTGATTATGCTATTGTTTGGTGGGATCAATTGTGTAAAGATAGGCATAGAAATGGTGAAAGACCGGTAGAGACTTGGTTGGAGATGAAACAAATTAGGAGGAGGAGATTTGTCCCTAGCCATTACTATAGGGATTTGCATCAAGGGTTGCAAACTTTGACACAAGGCTCCATGAGTGTAGAAGAATATCACAAGGAGATGGAGATAGCCATGATAAGAGCTAATGTGGAGGAGGACCGTGAGGCCACCATGGCTCGGTTTTTGAGTGGGTTAAACAAGAACATTGCTAATCTTGTGGAGTTGCAACATTATGTGGAGATTGAGGACATGGTGGATGTGGCCACGAAGATTGAAAGGCAACTCAAAAGAAAAGGCACCAGGTATGATTCAAAATCTTATTCGGGCTCTTCTTCTTCTTCTTGGAAACTGAATTGGAGTAAAAAGGATGATAAACCCATTGTTAAGCCTAAAATTGATGAAACCACAAGCAAAAATGAAATAGGCAGCAAGGGTAGAGGTGAGAATCAACCTAATCATTAAGTGTCTTGGACATGGTCATGTGGCTCATGAATGTCCTAATAAAAAGGTAATGATCATGAGGGATGGGGCGGTTGAATCAGACAGTGAGAGTGAGGATAAAGATGACATGCCACATTTAGAAGATGCTAGTGATGTAGAGTATTCTAGTGGGGAAAATTTGGTTGTACAACGCACACTTAGTTTGCAAAGTAAAAATAATGAACATGGTGAGCAATGTGAAAATTTGTTTCATACTCATTGTTTGGTTGCTAACAAATTGTGTAATGTGATTGTTGATAGTGGAAGTTGTACAAATGTGGCAAGTACCTTGCTTGTGGAGAAACTGAAATTACCTACTATTAAACATCCAAAACCATACAAGTTACAATGGTTGAATGATAGTGGTGTTGTGAAGGTAAATCGGCAAGTGTTATTTCTTTTTCAATTGGTAGATATAAGGATGAGGTTTGGTGTGATGTGCTACCTATGTATGCTAGTCACATGTTGTTGGGGAGACCATGGCAATATGATCGAAGGGTAATGCATGATGGGTTTAAGAACCGATATTCTTTGATCATGGAGGGACAGAAATACCAACTTGGACCTTTGCCTCCAAATACAATTTTTGAAGATCAAATGTGCATTAAACAGCAATATAAGGAGCTTGAATCTTCATTAGCCGAAAAATTTGGGAAGGGAGCAAGAAAGAGAGAAAAAAAAAAGGTAAGTTGAGTGGTAAAAATGAGAGCGCAATGGGAAACACAAGGGGAGAGAAAACAAGGAAGGCTTGAGTGAAAGAAAAATGAGTGTTTATGCTAGAATGGGTGATGTGAAGAGAGCATTAACCATGAGGCAGCCCTTACTTGTACTTATGTACAAGGACGTTTTAATTGTTTCTAACGAAATTGACAAGAGTTTGCCTAGTGTTATTGTTGATCTTTTGCAGGAAAATGAGGATCTCTTTCCCAAAGATGTTCCTAATGGTTTGCCACCAATTAGAGGAATTGAACATCAAATTGATTTCATTCCAGGTTCAAGCTTACCAAATAGGCCAGCATATAGATGCAACCCCGAGGAGGCCAAGGAAATCCAAAGGCAAGTAAGTGAGCTTATGGAAAAGGGATATGTGCGTGAAAGCATGAGCCCATGTGCGGTTCCTGTTTTGTTGGTGCCTAAAAAGGATGGTTCTTGGAGAATGTGTGTTGACTGCCGTGCCATCAACAAAATCACGGTAAAGTATAGACATCCTATCCCTAGGTTAGATGATATGTTGGATGAATTGCATGGTTCTTGTGTGTTTTCAAAGATTGATTTGAAATCTGGATATCATCAAATAAGGATGCGTGAGGGTGATGAATGGAAAACCGCTTTCAAAACTAAACATGGACTATATGAATGGTTAGTAATGCCTTTTGGCCTAACTAACGCACCTAGTACTTTCATGAGATTGATGAACCATGTTTTGCGTGTTTTCATTGGAAAGTTTGTAGTGGTTTATTTTGATGATATACTTGTGTACAGCAAAAATTTAGATGAGCATGTAACACATTTAAAGGCTGTTTTTGATGTGCTTAGAAAAGAAAAGTTGTATGCTAATCTAAAGAAATGCATTTTCCGCACTAATGAACTTACTTTTCTTGGTTATGTTGTTAATGATAAAGGAATACATGTTGATCAAGAAAAAGTGAAAGTAATTAGGGAGTGGCCAAAACCCACTTGTGTTAGTGATGTAAGAAGTTTTCATGGTCTTGCTAGCTTTTATAGAAGATTCATTAAGGATTTTTCTACCACTGCTGCACCATTAACTGAATGCATCAAAAAGAATGTGGGATTTAGGTTGGGTAAGGAACAAGATGATGCTCTTAACTTGCTTAAAGACAAACTTAGTTCAGCACCTTTACTTGCTTTGCCTAACTTTGCTAAAACTTTTGAGATTGAGTGTGATGCAAGTGGAATAGGTATTGGAGGAGTCTTAATGCAAGAGGGCAGACCCATTGCGTTCTTTAGTGAGAAGCTAAGTGGAGCAAGTCTTAACTACTCGACGTATGACAAGGAGTTTTATGCCTTGGTGAGAGTGTTAGAGACTTGGCAGCACTATCTTTGATACAAGGAATTCATTATACACACCGATCATGAGTCCTTGAAATATCTCAAAGGGCAAGGAAAGCTAAGCCGTAGGCATGCAAAATGGGTGGAGTTTATTGAATCATTTCCATACATCATCAAGTACAAAGAAGGTAAGGAAAATGTAGTTGCTGATGCTCTTTCTAGAAGGTATGCTCTAATTTCTAAACTCGATGCAAAATTATTGGGTTTTGAGTACATTAAAGACTTATACAATTCTGACCTTGATTTTGCTAATGTTTATGGGGCATGTGAAAAAGGGGGTTTTGATAAGTTCTTTAGGCATGATGGTTTTCTTTTCAAAGAAAACAAGCTGTGTGTTCCTCAATGTTCAATGAGAGAATTGCTTGTGATAGAGGCATATAGTGGCGGGTTAATGGGGCATTTTGGAGTTAAAAAGACTTTGGGTGTGTTATGTGATCATTTCTTTTGGCCACACATGAAAAGAGATGTCGAGAGAATATGTGAGAAATGCATTACTTGCAAACGGGCTAAATCTAAAGTAATGACTCATGGGCTGTATACTCCTTTTCCTATACCTAGTGAGCCTTGGGTTGATATATCCATGGACTTTGTCTTGGGATTACCTAGGTCAAAAAGGGGGAGAGATTCTATTTTTGTTGTTGTTGACAGGTTCAGCAAGATGGCGCATTTCATTCCTTGCCACAAAACAGATGATGCTACACATGTTGCAGGGCTGTTCTTCAAAGAAATTGTGAGGATACATGGAATTCCAAGGACAATTGTGAGTGATAGAGATGTGAAGTTCCTTAGCCACTTCTGGAAAACGCTTTGGAGCAAGTTGGGTACAAGGCTGTTGTATTCAACCACTTGTCATCCACAAACGGATGGACAAACGGAGGTGGTAAGTAGAACTTTATCAACACTTTTGAGGGCCATAATTCAAAGAAATTTGAAGAATTGGGAGGAATGTTTGCCACATGTGGAGTTTGCTTATAATCAAAGTGTGTATGCTACAACAAACCATTCACCATTTGAAGTTGTGTACGGGTTCAATCCATTATCTCCTATGGATTTCCTACCTTTACCTTTGGAAAAATCTAATTTGGATGGTAAGCAAAAAGTTGATTTTGTCAAAGCCTTACATGAAAGAGTGCACACACAAATTGAAAAGAAAACTCTACAATATGTAAAGCAACACAACAAGGGCCGAAAGCAAGTAGTATTTGAACCTAGTGATTGGGTTTGGGTACACTTGAGGAAGGAAAGATTTCCTAGCCAAAGGAAGTCTAAACTCATGCCAAGAGGGGATGGACCATTTCGAGCCCTTCAAAGAATCAATGACAATGCATACAAGCTGGAACTACCAAGTGAGTATGGAAATGTTAGTGCAACCTTCAATGTTTCTGATTTGTCTTTGTTTGATGTAGGTGATGAAGGTGCTGATTCAAGGACGAATCCTTTCGAGGAAAGGGGGAATGATGTGGACCAGCAAGTTGATCACCATTCGGCTAAGGATAGAAAAGATCCAAATCCCTTAAACATTCGTGGTGGACCAATGACACGAGCTAAAGCTAAAAGGATGAAAGAAGCCTTAACTTGTTTAATGGAAAGCATTTGGAAGGAGCAACCTTGTCAAGATCTTATCTCGGTTCTAAGGATGCATGAAGAGTCTAAATTGGTCAACATATTTCAAGCAAGTCCAAATCATGAAGACAAGAGTCCAGCCTTGTTAGAATGAAGTATTTAGCCTATCTTAAAGAATAAAAGGCCATTCATCCATGTTGGGTTTTGTGGGCTTATTTTATGTTACTTGGGTTTTAATTGTGTTGTGTTTTGTGGGCTTGGGTTTTAATTGTGTTGGCTTTTTAACTTGAACATTTAGGGTTTTATTTTGTTAAGTATGAGTTCATGTGTCCTTTGATTAGGGAAAAGGGGTTTCAAAGGCTGAATCATTTATGGCCAACATTCATGGTTTAGTTGTCTTATTAATGGGCGGTTACATTTGTGTTTAGTGGCTGAAACCTTTCTTCGTAACTGTTCTTGGCCTTTGTTCTATATAAACAAGGCAGATTTTCTTTGTAAGGACATATTTGAGTAATAAACTTATTTGAGCACTTTGTGAGTGTTTTGTTTTTAAGTTCTTGCATGAACTTTGGAACTTATCAAGCTTATTCAGCTTGTGGCGTTCAAAAACCTTAAAAATCTTTGTTTTCTTTAAACTTATCAAACTTCATAGTTTGTGGCGTTTGTAGGGAAATCAAAGTGCTGTTCTAATTATTTTATCATCATTCCACTTGTAAAGTGATTAGAATAGTTTCTTTTACTTCAATCTTGAACGATCGGATTTAATTCAATTAGTTTGAGGGTATTAATTTGCATTCCATATGTATCATAGCTATATAGCTATTGGGGTGTATGGTTGCTAAGTTGATGATTTCCATCAGTAACAGATCACAACAAGCCCAAATTCGGCCATATATTTTGTTGCGCGAAGACTTGAGCTGAGGAGTCCGAATTTCAGCATATTTCCTAATAAAGAGCTGATTTGGGCGTGAGATACAAGCTAGGGTTAGAGGATTCCGAATTTTAGCATATTTCCTATTTTTAATTATTTCCCAAATAAATAGTTGATTTGTTTCCCAAACAAAGTCAACTAGTTGTTAGTTTTTATTCTTTTACTTTCCTAATTGTTAGGCAATTAATTGTCGAATATTTTATTTCCTTTATCTTTTGAAACAAATAATGCACGGTGTGTATAAAACTATCTAGAGGGGGAGTGAATAGTTTTAAATGATTTTACCCAATTTTCGCATACATGTCAATTTTACGAAAATGTCCCTACTAGTCACAATAGTATAACAAGTGTAATATGGTGTGGAATGTAAATAACACTTGATATTTATGTGGAAACCCTCACAGGAAAAACCACGGGCTGTTATGTGCGCCACACACGAACCTCGAATCCACTAATTGAGATGATTACAACCTAATCCCGGTTTAATGATCTAATCCCGATCAACAACCATCACAACTACCTAATTCGGTATAAGTGGACCTAGTCTAATTGCTTACGAATTAAGTAACCTAATCCCGGTCACAACACAAGACTTAATTCTCTAAGAAGAGATAGTACAACCTAAGTGAATATTATGAAATATCCAAAAATGCAATTAGAGCTAGGTTACTCTATATGCTTATCTAGGATAATGATTTTACAATAAATTCAA
The DNA here is from genome assembly GCA_030490815.1 of Acer saccharum. Classification (NCBI taxonomy): domain Eukaryota; kingdom Viridiplantae; phylum Streptophyta; class Magnoliopsida; order Sapindales; family Sapindaceae; genus Acer; species Acer saccharum. The sequence continues at coordinate 21,026,932 of CM059870.1, forward strand.
TCCTAGATATTAAAAGCTAGATGACATGTCAAATAGCTTAGCTAAACATAGATTATGAAAACCTAGATAGCTATCAAAATACAACACTCAATCATGTCAGCACAACAATCTCTATTTTGTATTTAGAATATAATCTAAGAACATACAAATAATATAAGAAACGTCAATGATAAATAAAACACTAATTATATATGATAATAGTGAAGAACTTACCAAAAAATATGTGTTGACCAAAACCCATGCAAGCAAGCATCCTAACTAAGCTAGAAAATGCTAGATGATATTTTGATGCATATGAGAATGGTTTTTGAGTGTTAAAAATGTGTTCTTATTTGATTTTCTCTCAAATGTCTCTCTTTGAAGTTTAGGGTTCTTGCAGTTAAAGAACATGGTTTAGAGAATGAGAAAGTGTGATATTTATAGGCATCAGGAAAAGAGCATGTGAAAAGACAAGTTTGCCCTTGAAAACGCATGATCGGCAGTTTCGATCGGCGGTTTCAATCTGTGGCCAGGCCGCCGTTCACAACCGCAGAATGGCTCTCAAGAAAAGCAGGGGAACAACGGCGGTTTCAATCGGCAGTTTCGAAATCGCCAAACCAACCGCAGAATCAAACCCGAGATAAAAATCAATCAGGTATGAAACGGCGGTTTCGGTCGGCGGCCAGGTCGCCGATTAAACAGTCGATTCACCAAAAATGGTGAAACCAAAGGAGAAGCCAAGGCATTCTCCGTAGGCGGTCTTCGCGCTAAACCAAGCACACATTTGTGCAAGCGCGGACGTTTCCAAACATATTCGGGAAACGAATTACAAGACAAAAAAAACACACAACAAGATATATCAAACAAAGTGCTAGTGTGTAAAGTGACATGTGAAGAGTATGCACATAATTGCAAGTATGCTAAGTGTGTGTGTGCAATCTAAATCTCTTCAAAGACAACTAAGCACTAGAGATTATACCTTTGGCGTGCTTGTCCCTTGAGGTCTTGAAAGGGTCTTTGAGCATGATCCTCAATCACCTAAACTACCCTTACAAACAAACCCCAACATGTGGTTTGTTCACGAAATAAGCCAATCAATAAAATGGGAATCCTTACATCTTTCTTTCTAGGGTTTAGATATTTTAGTATTTAAGGGACGCTTTGATGTATTATTGGAGACTAGACTTGAATGAGATAAAATTGATAGAGAGTGTTTCTCTTTGGTTCTTCATTGAACTATGAACTTATCAAGGGTTATACCTTGTGGCATTCAAACTTGACTTATCACTCACCTTCTTTTTTGTTCTTGAGTGTGGCGTCTACAACCTTCTTGATACCGTTGGTTCTTATCTCCATATAGATAGTGGGTCATGGTCCTTTATTTTCTTTGTTTTTATAAACTTGAATTAGAAAACGATCATTCGTTACCATATATTGGTTCCGGGTCTCACTACTCTTGGTGAGTTTCATATCACTTAGAACCGAGACCAAATCTTGACTAGCTTGCTCCTTCCAAATGCTTTACATTAAACAATTTAAGGCTTCTTTCATCCTTTTAGCTTTAGCTCGTGTCATTGGTTCTCCATGAATGGTTAAAGGATCTGGATCTTTTCCATCCTTAGCTGAATGGTGATCAACTTGTTGGTCCACTTCAGCTTCTTTAGCCTCATTTAACTTGACCGTCACATCACCGTTCTTATTAAGAGATTTTAAAGCCTTCTTGAGAATACGAAGCTTAGAGCAAAGCTTAAATTGCATAGTACCATGAACCTGTTCCTTCCAACAGCTCTTAACAAGAGGAAGAAAATCTTCCCTCTCCGTTAGAAAATTAAAAAACTTAAACGGGCAATTCTTCCTTCTTCCTTGTAACCCAAACTTAACCAAAGAAGGACTATGAACTAAGATGCTAGGGGAAAGAAAAATGGCTTCAGAGTTCGTGAACTTACCAAGCCAAGCATCATTAACGAGCACCCTATCCATTTTCTTAGAGATACAGTCATCATTACTCCGTTTGTTACACCAAGTGTGGAAAAAACCCGAAAAACGCAGATCATCAAGTTCAGCAGCTTGTAAACAATCTTCAAACTCATCCATAGTAGCTGATCTTCATAAAGAACCCCCACTAGTATCATGAACCCGTATAGCAACGTTAAAGTCTCCAAGAACAATCCAAGGGGTACTAGCTGAAAGATTAGCACACGTATTCTCCCAAAGAGCTCTCCTTTCTCTATCATCATTAGAACCATAAACAAAAGAGATTCTAAAAGTTTCATTATTATCAAGAAGACAAGCATGACAGTGGATAATCTGATCGGTTTCACAAATTTTGCTCACTTTAAGAATTCTAGGGTCCCAACCTGATATGAACCTCGGGAATGGTCAGAGATGGCCTAGTTTTATTGCTTGGGCTTCTCAATGTTAGAGGGGAAAATCTCCTTCTATTGTTGTTAAGAAGCTTTGTCTTGCTGTGGTGGCTTACTCTATTTGGAGAGAAATTTTGGGAGCCCTCATAAGACCAGCAAAGTCATTGCCCATTCCATTATTGATACTATTGCTCTTATCTATCAACTTGAAGGATTGCCCTCATGTTGCTTTAAAGTGGAATATTTCTATTAGTTGATTTGATTGCCTTGTGTTTTTGTTTGTTTGAGCCCTTGTTCAGCTCTTGTTTCTTGTTTTTGCTCATGTTTGAGCTGGTTTGAGTTTTTGTTTTTACTCTTGTTTTTCCTGGGGTATGCCCCTTGTATTTTGTACATTCTTTCTCTCTTTCTATGATACTATTTAATTACCCAAAAAAAAAAAAAAAAAAAAACCTAATATGAACCTCACCAAGAGCAGTGAGACCCGGAACCAATATATGGTAACGAAGGATTGTTTTCTGAATAAAGTTTATTAAATAAAGAAATTAAAGGACCGCGACCCGTTATCTATATGGAGATAAGAACCAACGGTATCAAGAAGTATTGTAGACGCCACACTCAAGAAGAGACGAAGGTGAGTGATAAGTCTGGTTTTTGAACGCCATAAGGAGGAAACCTTGATAAGTTCTGAGTTGAATGAAGAACCAAAGAGAAACACTCTCAATTTTAATTTAATCAAAGTCTTACCTTTTTACAAAGGAGAAGAACTGAATATAAAGCTTCCTTGTAACAACCCTCCAAGCATGGGAAACACAAGAGAATTAATTGACAAAGCAAATTACAAGAAAATAATAAAGCTAATACAGATATCAAGTAAAACTCTTCAAATCCCGTAGATTAGTTGAATCTGGCCACCAGAATGAATTCAGTCATATCTCTCTCTTGGGACCTTCAAATGACTTGCTTCAAAATACGAAATTTAAGTTAAGGTGCTGCTCTTTCCAATATCATAAACCACATTAGCTAATTCATCCGGAATCAAAAGTTATGAAGTCACAAAACTGCCCCTCGAAGATGACCTAGTGATTAACAAATTAAAGTGATAATTTGAAGTCTCTTTGTGTGATAATTTGAAGTCTCTTTGTGTCTTTGAACCGAGGTGATGCAATGGATCCCATGGTGCAACCCCTTTATTCTCATCATCTTTAATCCTCTTGACCCTTGTAATTGGCCCAACTGGAACATGTAATGGATCTTTCGATGATGCATCTTGATTGATATCACAACCAACCCAAATCATTCCAAGGCTATGACTACCGTAGTTGTCAAGCATGTCCCGTTCTCTAAAAACAGATTTGATAACATTAGGTTTATTAATAATTCTCACTCGAGTTTCAACCAAGCAAATCAAACTCAGCTTTAAAGCAATCAACATCTTCCTTACCTCCAGTTATTTAGGGGCAGCATTAAGACTCATAATGTTCCAGCAAGCCATACTAATCATCTAGAGGTTATGGGAGGCTCCACCTTAGCTTGAGAGCTATGAACATCGCTTGACTTAGAGGCTTTCGAATTTTGCTTCTTATTCTTTCTACTAGAGGTCACAGCGGCGCTAGAAAGTCCTACAATAGGAATCCCATCAATATTCCTGATCTTGGAACCCCAAAGTGATAAATCTGGAGAAGCTGTGGCAGGAGAATCTTCATTGCTATAAGCCTCTTCTTCATCTTCAATAAGAGCCAAGAACTTGTTGGAGGTATCAACTACTTCTTCCTTAGAACTAGCAGCAATGGTATGGACCTCACTTCCCAAAATCTGAAGAGGAAGACAAGTAATACCCATAACTGGCACATCCTCAGAAATACAAATGGAAAGGGGGAAAGGTTGTCCTCCACCAATATCTGGAGCTTCATTAACCTTCTTACCAACAGAGGAAGTCTGAGAAAGGTCCTCTGAAGAGATGGATACAGGAGCTGTGGCTCCACGATTGACCTTCACCCACTCTTGCTTCATTTTGGAACTACAGTTCTCATCAAATCTGCCATCCACATGATTTAGTCTTGGGCAAGTAGCAGTGGAATGACCAAACGATTTGCAATCAGGACAAATCTTTGGTTTCCATTGGTATTCAACCAGAATTTCAACACACTCCCCATTATTGTTCTCATCACAATCGCTCATAATTAAATCAAAAGAACCAACTAACTTGCTAGTAGCATCAATTTCAACACAAATTCTTGCGTACGAAATTCTTAGACAAAGCATTAGCGACCACGTTTTCCTCACCTTTTTTGTACTTGATCACATATGGAAATGTTTCAATGAACTCCACCCACTTGGCATGCCGTTTATTTAGCTTGTGCTACCCCTTTAAATGCTTCAAGGACTCATGATCCGTGTGAATCACAAATTCTTTCGGCCAAAGGTAGTGTTGCCAAGTTTCCAATGCCCTAACCAACGCATATATCTCCTTGTCATAGGTAGGATAATTCAAGGCTACTCCACTTATTTTCTCACTAAAAAAATGCAATGGGATGTCCTTCTTGCATTAGAACAGCTCCAATACCCATTCCTGAAGCATCACACTCAATCTCAAAAGCTTTAGCAAAGTCAGGCAAAGCAAGCAAATGTGTATTAGTTAATTTTTCCTTAATCAAGTTAAATGCCTTTTCTTGTTCATTACCCCACTTAAAACCCACATTCTTTTTGATAACTTTAGTTAAAGGTGCAGCTAGACTACTAAAGTCTTTCGCAAACCTCCTATAGAAACTAGCCAACCCATGAAAACTTCTCACTTGTCCCACATTTGTAGGTTTCGGCCACTCCTTAATTGCCTTAACCTTTTCTTCATCAACCCCAATTCCCTTAGCACTAACAACAAAACCCAGAAATACAAGCTTATCCGTGCAAAAGGTACACTTTTTTAAATTAGCAAACAACTTGTCTGTTCTTAAAACACCTAAAACAAGTTTTAAATGTTCAATATGCTCATCCAAGTTCTTACTATAAATCAGAATGTCATCAAAGTAAACAACCACAAATATTCCAATAAAAGCACGCAAAACATGGTTCATTAATCTCATGAAAGTACTTGGTGCATTAGTTAACCCAAAAGGCATAACTAACCACTCATATAAACCATATTTTGTTTTGAAAGCAGTTTTCCACTCATCACCTTCTTTCATCCTAATTTGATGATATCCACTTTTAAGATCAATTTTAGTGAAAACAATAGAACCATGCAATTCATCAAGCATATCATCTAATCTAGGAATAGGATGTCGATACTTTACAGTGATATTGTTGATGGCACGACAATCAACACACATCCTCCATGTTCCGTCCTTCTTAGGCACAAGCAATACGGGAACCGCACAAGGACTCATACTCTCATGAACATACCCCTTTTCCATGAGCTCATCAACCTGCCTTTGAAGTTCCTTTGTCTTCTTGGGATTACTTCGATATGCGGGTCTATTTGGAATTGGTGCTCCAGGTATGATACGAACCTCGTCAATTGTATCAAGATTGATGCATAAGATCGTTCTAACCTCTAGTTTGGATGGAAACCATGACCCAACACCTATATTGAGATGTGAACCTTGGTATAATTTAGGATGCCACAATCAAGGATGGAATACTCGATTGATAAGTCAAGGAGGAACGCCACACAGAAATCTGATAAGTTCCAATTAGTTCTTAAAGAACAAAAGAGAAAATTCTCTCCAATTTCATTCAAATCAAGTCTGATTTCCAATAATACATCAATGAGTCCCTTATAAACTGAAACCCTAAAACCTAAAAAGGAAATAAATATTTGGCAATTAAGGCCTTACAATCAGGAAACTAAAATGAGCAATAATTGCCTTACAAATGGGAAAGAAAATAAAAACTAAAACAAGAAACTATTGACTTGCTCCCTATTTGGAAGGCTAAAAGATGGAAACAAATCAACTCTTTATTCTTTAGAAACCAATAAGGAAAACTGAAATTCGGACTCCTCAGCTCAAGTCTTCGCACAACAAACTAGATTGCCAGATTTGGGCTGGTTTTGATCTATTACGGATGATGGAGTCTTCTTGACATCTGTAGGGATCGTCTTGGGCTTTCCGAAAACATATTACAATAGATGATTTGACCTCATATGCACTCTGTAGAGTCCCACGAAGTTTAGCCCGGATTTGGTCTTCATGTGGGCCGAACTTGGATTTCAGCAACTCAAACTCAACCCCTATTAAATGCTTCTTTGATCCACTTGGCCCTTGTAATTGGCCTAATTGGAATATGCAATGGATCCTTTGGTGATGCTTCTTGATTCTCATTAGGGTACAAAATCAATTTGGTGCTCAATCTCCCTTATTGGTGGTAAACCAATAGGCATCTCTTCGGGAAACACTTCATCAAAGTCCTGCAAAAGTGAAACAACAACACTAAGCAAAGAAGAGTTAATTTCGTTAGTACTAAAACAAGCCTCTTTGTACAAAAGTAATCATTGGCTGATTTCAAAACAAGGTCTTTTTTATCTCACTCTCTCTCGCATAAAAGCTCACTTGTTTTCTCTCTCCTTTTTTCTCATTAACCTCTTTTTCTTTTTCAACTTTTTTTTTTCAGACTCTCTCTCTTTTGTCTCTCTTTCTTTTGAACTCTCACTCTCCTTTTTAACATCTCTCTCTTTTTTTAACCTCACTTGATCTTAATATACTTGTCTTGGGGTTAAAGGTACAAGAGTGATTGGCCTTTTATTAAGTACAAAGGAGTATCTATTGGTATATCCATCATGAGTCACATGCCTATCAAACTGCCATGGTCTTCCCAAAAGGATATGACCCGCATTCATTGGTACCACGTCACAAATAACTTCATCTTTGTATTTTCCAATTGAAAATGACACCAACACCTGTTTATTCACCCTAACTTCACCACTATCATTCAACCATTATAGCTTATAAGGTTTTGGGTGCTTCAAAGTTGTCAAATTCAATTTTTCCACCAAAGTAGTGCTAGCCACATTAGTACAACTCCCCCCGTCAATAATCATACTACATACCTTATCATTAACATGGCAGCGAGTGTGAAAAATGTTATCATGTCGTACCTCATCATCTTCCTTGGCTTGAGCACTAAGAGTTCTTCTTGCAACCAAAAGCTCTCCACCCCCGGATATTCAAAGTCACTTGCATCCTCCAAAGGTGACATGGACTCATCATCAGATTCACCCTCGAATTCGATATCACCATCATCCTTCAAAACCATTACTCTCTTGTTTGGGCATTGTGATGCAATATAACCTGCTCCCAAACACTTAAAGCACTTAATGTCACGGTTTCTAGAAGGTTGAGAATCTGATTTACCTTGATTTAATGTGCCTCCGGCCTTATGATCTTTGGAAGGTTCGGCCTTGGCCTTGAAACTAGGCTGGTCCTCCTTCTTGCTCCAATTCAGTTTCCATGATGATGAAGAACCCGAATTTTGCCCAACCTGTGTGGAACCCTTCCTCTTCAATTGTTATTCCACCTTAATGGCCATGTGTACCATGTTAGTCAATTCAACATAATGTTGCAACTCCACTACATTTGCAATGTCTCGGTGTAGCCCATTTAGAAACCTAGCCATAGTCGCCTCCCGGTCCTCCTCTACTTCAGCTCGAATCATGGCTATCTCCATCTCTTTGTAGTAGTTTTCAACACACTTAGACCTGATGAGAATCAATAAGCATCACCAAAGGATCAATTGCATGTTCCGGTTGGGCCAATTACAAGGGGCCAAGAGGATCAAAGAAGCATTTAATGATGGGCTGATTCTGAGTTGCTGAAGTTCAAGTTCGGCCCAAATCTGAGCTGAACTTCGTGGGTCTCTACAGAGAGCATCTTAAGTCAGATTGTCTATTATAATATGTTTTCGGAAAGCCCAAGACGATCCCTACAGATGTTATGAAGACTCCAGCTTCCGTAAAAGATCACAACAGGCCCAAAATCGGCCATCTATCTTGTTGTGCGAAGACTTGAGCTGAGGAGTCCGAATTTCAGCATATTTCCTAATAAAGAGATGATTTGGGTGTGAGATACAAGCTAGGGTTGGAGGATTCCGAATTTTAGCATATTTCCTATTTTTAATTATTTCCCAAATAAATAGTTGATTTGTTTCCCAAACAAAGTCAACTAATTGCTAGTTTTTATTCTTTTACTTTCCTAATTGTAAGGCAATTAATTGCTGAGTAGTTTATTTCCTTTTCTTTTGTCGTCTAGGGTTTAGATCTTTTCTTAGTATTTAAAGGACGCATTGATGTATTATTTGAAAAGATTAGACTTTGAATAAAATATTATTTGAGAGAACTTTTTCTCTTGGTTCTTCATTGAACTATGAACTTATCAAGGTTCTACCTTTTGGCGTTCAAACCTTGACTTATCACTCACCTTCTTTCTCTTTCTTGAGTGTGGCGTCTACAACCTTCTTGATACCGTTGGTTCTTATCTCCATATAGATAATGAGTCACGGTCCTTTATTTTCTTGTTTTTATAAACTTGAATTAGAAAACGATCCTTCGTTACCATATATTGGTTCCGGGTCTCACTGTTCTTGGTGAGGTTCATATCAGTTGGTATCAGAGCTTAGGTTTCTAAATCAGGTTTGATCTATCCCTTTTTTTTATTTTTATTTTTATTTTTTGTATTTCTTTTATTTCGTTTGATCCAAAAAAAAAAAAAAAAAGTTGATCAGATCCGTTACCAAAAAAAAAAAAAAAAAAAGTTTAATCAGATTCTGATTCCAAAAAAAAAAAAAAACAAAGTTGATCAGATCCGTTACCAAAAAAAAAAAAAGAGTTTAATCAAATTCTGATTAAAAAAAAAAAAAAAAAAAAAAAGTTGATCAGATCCGTTACCAAAAAAAAAAAAAAAAAAAAAAAAAAAAAAAACTTGATTAGATTCCGATTCAAAAAAAAAAAAATGTCTGACGATGTACCGGAAACGATTGATATCAATCTTTTTTACAAAGCCATGGTACAAAAGTTTGATCAGTTATTATCAGAGATGTTGGATCAACGAATGAAGAGGAACGGTTCCACACAAGTTGGGCAACATTCGTGTTCTTCTTCATCATGGGAACCGAATTGGAACAAGAGAGATGACCAGCCTAATTTCAAGGCTAAGGCCAAACCTTCTGAAGATCACAAAGATGGAGAGCTTTTGGTCGCAAGAAGAGCTCTTAGTGCTCAAGCAAAGGAAGATGATGAGGCACAACGTGACAATGTCTTTCACACCCGATGCCATGTTAATGATAAGGTATGTAGCATGATAATTGATGGGGGGAGTTGTACTAATTTGGCTAGCACTATTTTGGTGGAAAAACTGAATTTGGCCACTTTAAAGCACCCAAAACCTTATAAGTTACAATGGTTAAATGATAGTGAAGAAATCAAGGTGACTAAACAGGTGTTGGTGTCTTTTTCCATTGGGAAGTACAAAGATGAAGTCTTGTGTGATGTGGTACCAATGCATGCAAGTCATATCCTTTTGGGGCGACCATGGCAGTTTGATAGGCGTGTAACTCATGATGGTTATACAAATAGATACTCCTTTGTACTCAATAAAAAACGAATCACTCTTGTACCCTTAACCCCAATACAAGTATATGAAGATCAAGTGAGGTTAAAAGAAAAGAGAGATGTAAAAAAGGAGAGTGAGAGTTCAAAAGAAAGAGAGACAAAAGAAAAAGAGATTGAAACAGCAAAAAAAGAAATCTCGGCCGATGAGGGAAAAAAAGAGAGAAAACAAATGAACTTCTATGCAAAAACGAGTGAGATCAAAAAGGCATTATTTTCAAATCAGCCAACTTCTCGGCCTGGTGTTCTTGTTTCTTTTTTCAGGACTTTGATGAAGTGTCGGAGGCTATCAACAACGTTACGGTGAAGATTCGAGGACGAATCCTTTTGAAGAGAGGGGGAATGATGAGAATCAATAAGCATCACCAAAGGATCAATTGCATGTTCCGGTTGGGCCAATTACAAGGGGCCAAGAGGATCAAAGAAGCATTTAATGATGGGCTGATTCTGAGTTGCTGAAGTTCAAGTTCGGCCCAAATCTGAGCTGAATTTCGTGGGTCTCTACAGAGAGCATCTTAAGTCGGATTGTCTATTATAATATGTTTTCGGAAAGCCCAAGACGATCCCTACAGATGTTATGAAGACTCCAGCTTCCGTAAAAGATCACAACAGGCCCAAAATCGGCCATCTATCTTGTTGTGTGAAGACTTGAGCTGAGGAGTCCGAATTTCAGCATATTTCCTAATAAAGAGATGATTTGGGTGTGAGATACAAGCTAGGGTTGGAGGATTCCGAATTTTAGCATATTTCCTATTTTTAATTATTTCCCAAATAAATAGTTGATTTGTTTCCCAAACAAAGTCAACTAATTGCTAGTTTTTATTCTTTTACTTTCCTAATTGTAAGGCAATTAATTGCTGAGTAGTTTATTTCCTTTTCTTTTGTCGTCTAGGGTTTAGATCTTTTCTTAGTATTTAAAGGACGCATTGATGTATTATTTGAAAAGATTAGACTTTGAATAAAATATTATTTGAGAGAACTTTTTCTCTTGGTTCTTCATTGAACTATGAACTTATCAAGGTTCTACCTTTTGGCGTTCAAACCTTGACTTATCACTCACCTTCTTTCTCTTTCTTGAGTGTGGCGTCTACAACCTTCTTGATACCGTTGGTTCTTATCTCCATATAGATAATGGGTCACGGTCCTTTATTTTCTTTGTTTTTATAAACTTGAATTAGAAACCGATCCTTCGTTACCATATATTGGTTCCGGGTCTCACTGTTCTTGGTGAGGTTCATATCAAGACCCCTGAGTAAGAGTTTGCAATTTTTGAAACAAACCTCTATAATAGTGACTTGGAATGAATCTCTTCCTCATAACAATTTTCATCTCCTCCCATGTCTTAATAGGTCTTTCTCCATTCCGTCTCCTACTCACAATCAGTTGACCCCACCAAACAATAACATAATCAGTGAATTCTATGGCTGCCAATTTCACCTTCTTCAATTCGGAATATTCATGGCAATCAAACGCCAACTCTATTCTTTTCTCCCACTCCAAATAAGCTTCAGGATTAGTTTTACCTTGGAAGGTTGGAATCTTGACCTTTATACTACCTAAATTATTATCAACCCTCTCTCCATACCTATCTCCTCTATTCCCATACCTATCTTCTCTATTCCCAAACCTAACTCCTCTACCTCCCATTCCATGTCTAAATCTGCTAGCACCCACATTAGACATACGATCATCCTCCTCTAGGTCATTCCCATAATCATCTTCATATTCATTCCTAGGTGGATTCCTTTCTCTTCGTTTCACATTAGGAGCCTTGAATGGCCGCTCCCTTTGTGAACTAGACTCCACTTTGTGTAACCTATCCTTCATCTCGCCAAACCTATCATTCACCTTGCCAAACTGAATCTCCATCCACGCCATGTGTTGTTGCATGGCTGTATACAAACGATCGAGATCTACCATTTTTGGTGCTTCGTTAGACAAGTCTTTACTGTTATTGTGTGACATATTTAAAACCTGCAAAACAAACAAGAATTAGTAAGACTCACAAACACTCCCTCACGTGTTTACCCTTAAAGATAATGAGCTCACACTCTCTTGCCATTTTCCACTCTTTCAGTTCCTTTTTTTTTTTTTTTTTTTGACTTAGACGGACACTCACAAGAAGTTCAAGTTCTTAGATGTAACAAGTGAAGCAATAGGACAAGAAGAACAAAGACAAGATGCTATGACCAGTTTTTTTTTTTTTTTTTGAATATCAATGCACGAAATCAAGAAGAGGAATAAAAATAGTTGATATAAGTTCAACTACACGACCTTTCAGAGAATTTATTTATTTATTTATTTATTTATTTATTTATTATTATATTTACCTTGATCAAATGGACTCAAGCAAGGCTTTGGTATTTTTTTTTTATATACTGGACTTGATCAATCGGAATCCAGTTTGTGATTATTTTTTTTTGATCAAACGAAATCCAAAGAAGAAGAAGAAGAATAGGGATAGATTAAACTTGAGTTTAGAAGCCTAAGCTCTGATACCAACTGATATAAACCTCACCAAGACTAGTGAGACTCGGAACCAATATATGGTAGCAAGGATCGTTTTCTAAATTCAAAGTTTGTAAACAAGACAATATAGGACCGTGACCCGTTATCTATAATGAGATAAGAACCAACCATATAAAGAAGTTAGAAGACGCCACACTCAAGAAGAGAAGAAGGTGAGTGATAAGTCTGATTTCGGAACCAAAGAGATAATGCTCTCAATTTTCATTCAATTCAAAAACTACCGAAATATTACATCATAAGGATCCTTATAAACTAAAACCCTAAAAGACAAGAAAGGCTACACGCCAATCTCTAAAAAGGAAAACAAGATATTCGGCCATTAAGGCCTTACAAACAAAAAACTAAAATGGGCAATAATTGCCTTACAAATGGAAAACTAAAACAAGCAACTATTGACTTGATCCTTATTTGGAAGGCTGAAATTGAAGCAAAAACAGCCCATTAATTTGGGAAACAAATCAATCCATTATTCATTGAAAAACCAAAAAGGAAACAACTGAAATTGAATCTCCTCCACACGCCTTAGCTTATGCCACACGCCCAAGCTCTCTGCCACAAGCCCAAGTCAACTCTTATTTAGCCCAATCAATTGCTTTGATAATGTTAATTAAGCCTTGGTCTTCATGTGGGCTCATCTTGGACTTTAATAATTCAGAATCAGCCCAATTGTCTTGAATCAAGCCATTTAGTGCTTCCTTGAATCTCTTAGCCCTTGCCCTTGTTATCGGCCCATTCGAAACATGCAACGGATCCCTTGGTGCAATTCCCTTATTCTCATCATGTTTTATGTTTCCCATGCTTGGAGGGCTGTTCCAAGTCATGTCTTTCTATTTAAAGTGTCATGTAAGTCAGATTGAAAAACCTTTTGATGAATTTTAACGAAAGCTAGAACTCTTCGAGTTTTATTCTCCAAACTCTGTATCTCTTGGGTGGATTCCTTTAGAGTGGTGAGTTTATCATTTGTTCTATATCCTTGGCTGGTTGAGAGGGTGGCATTTTGGGGAATCAAAGTGTTGTTCTACTTATTATTTATCATTATTCCATTGATAAATTGATTAGAATAGTTTCTCTTACTTCAATTAGTTGGAGGGTGTTAATTTGCATTCCATATGTATCATAGCTATTTAGCTATTGGGGTGTATGGTTGCTAAGTTAGTAACATTGAAGGTTGCACTAACATTGCCATACTCACTTGGTATTCTTTGAAGGACTCGAAATGGTCCACCCCCTCTTGGCATGAGTTTAGACTTCCTTTGGCTAGGAAATCGTTCCTTCCTCAAGTGTACCTAAACCCAATCACCAGGTTCAAATAATACTTGCTTTCGGCCCTTGTTGTGTTGCTTCTCATATTGTAGAATTTTCCTTTCAATTTGTGTGCGCACCCTTTCATGCAAGGCTTTGACAAAATCAGCTTTTTGCTTACCATCCAAATTAGCTTTTTCCAAAGGTAAAGGTAGTAAATCCATAGGAGATAATGGATTAAACCCATACACAACTTCAAATGGTGAATGGTTTGTTGTAGCATGCACACTTCAGTTATAAGCAAACTCCACATGTGGCAAACATTCCTCCCAATTCTTCAAATTCCTTTGAATTATGGCTCTCAAAAGTGTTGATAAAGTTCTATTTATCACCTCCATTTGTCCATCCGTTTATGGATGACAAGTGGTTGAATACAACAGCCTTGTACCCAACTTGCTCCAAATTGCTTTCCAAAAATGGCTAAGGAACTTCACATCTCTATCACTCACAGTTGTCCTTGGAATGCCATGTAACCTCACAATTTCTTTGAAGAACAGCCCTGCAACATGTGTCGCATCATTTGTTTTGTGGCAAGGAGTGAAATGCACCATCTTGCTGAACCTGTCAACAACAACAAAATAGAATCTCTCCCCCCTTTTGACCTAGGTAATCCCAAGACAAAGTCCATGGATATATCAACCCAAGGCACATTAGGTATAGAAAGAGGAGTATACAGCCCATGAGGCATTACTTTAGATTTAGCTCGTTTGTAAGTAATGCATTTCTCACTTATTCTCTCAACATCTCTTTTCATGTGTGGCCAAAAGAAATGATCACTTAACACACCCAAAGTCTTTTTAACTCCAAAATGCCCCATTAACCCACCATTAATTCAGCACATCATTGGTAGTGGCTTGAAAACTTCCCCATGGTTTGATAATTGGCACCTGGATGGCCCTATTCGATTGAAATGGAGCTCCCATGTAATTTATGATTCTAGCCTCTCTATCAATGCTAAGGTTAATGCCATTGTTGTAGGTGATAATTGGAAATGGCCTGTTGCTATGTCCATTGATCTTATTGAAATAAGGAGTCGTATGCCTTCTTACAACCCAAACTCTAATTTGAATGATAGTATTCGGTGGCTTCCTTCTTCAAATGGCATTTATTCAGCTGCTTCTACTATGGAGTCTCTTAGAACCCCTCATCCTCTTGTTTCTTGGTATGAAATTGTGTGGTTCCCTAAGAATATTCCGAGAATTGGTTTTGTCCTTTGGTTGGCTATTAAAGGTAGGCTTTCTACCTTGGATCGTGTTCAACGCTATGACCCTCAAGTTGTTGCTACATGTGTCCTTTGCAACTCTCAAGCCAAGACTCATTCTCACCTTTTCTTTGAGTGTTCGTATAGCAAAGCCATATGGACACAACTTTTGAATAAATGTGGTTGTCCTTGGATTGGTCTCAGCTGGTATGATTTTATAGAATGGGTTTCCATTCATTGGAAGGGGAACTCTCCTTCCACGGTGACTTAAAAGCTTTGTCTTGCGGTGGCTGTCCACTTTATTTGGAGAGAACAAAATTTTCGCATTTTTAAAAGCTCTGGAAAGCTTAATGCTGAGGTTGCCCAGTCCATTATTAACACTATTCGTTGCCGGCTCTCCTCTATCAACTTAAAGGATTGGCCTCTTCTAGCATTGTGAAATAAATAATGCACGGTGTGTATAAAACTATCTAGAGGGGGGGGGGGGGGGGGGGGGTGAATAGATTTTAAGAGTTATTACCCAATTTTCGCATGTATGTCAATTTTACGAAAATGCCCCTAACTAGTTATAATAATATAACAAGTGTAATAAGGTAAGGAATGTAAATAACACTTGATATTTACGTGGAAACCCTCACGGGAAAAAACACGGGCTGTTATGTGTGCTACACACGAACCTCGAATCCACTAATTGAAATGATTACAACCTAATCCCGGTTTAATGATCTAATCCCGATCAATAATCATCATAACTATCTAATCCCCGTATAAGTGGACCTAGTCCAATTGCTTGTGAATTAATTAACCTAATCCCGGTCACAACACAAGACTTACAATTGCTTGTGACAAAAGGCAACCTAATCCCGGAAGCCACACAAGTCTTACTTCTCAATGAAGAGATTAACACCCTAAGTGAATATATGAATATCCAAAATGCAACATAGAGCAAGGGAAACCCTATATGCTTATCTAAGATGATAATATGACAATTAATACAATCCTAGATATTAAGAGCTAAATGACATGTCAAATAGCTTAGCTAATCAAGATTATGCAAAAACCTAATTAGCTATCACAATACAACTCTCAAACATACAACACACTAATCTCAAACTTGTATCCAAAATATATATATATAAATAACATACAAGTAATAAATTGAGATTGCTTGTTAAGAAAAACACAAAATATGTAAGATATTAGTGAAAAGCTTACCAAGCAAAGTATGATGAAGAATACATGCAAAAAGACATCTAGATGATCAAAGATGATGCTAGATGACGATTGATGATCATGAAAAGGTGTTTGAGTAATTAAAAATGAGTTCTTGGAATTTTTCTTCTCTTTGAAAAATATCCAAAGTATGAAATCTGAATATGAACTCTCTTAATTGACCTAAAGTCAAAGTGGTATATATATAGGGGGCCAAATCAAAGTGTGGTCGTTTTGAGTAAGTTGGCTTAAAAATGCCTTGGGCGCTGTACGTAGAGCGCCTCTGTACAGCGCTCCAACTCTGTTCTCTCGGGAAAACAAAGTGGTGCTGTACGTACAGCGCTTTGTACAGTGCCTGTACAGCAACCGAATTAAATCGATCAGGTCTGTACAGCGCTTTTGAGAGCGCCCATTGCAAAATGTAATCCTAAGTTTAAGCATGACAAGGCAATTATATATGCAAGATGCAATCAACATAACATGCAAGAAGAGATGTTAATGAACATTAATGCACAAAAATAAGACACACAATATACAAGGATTAAACATATGCATGAGTTGTGAGTGTGTGCAACTATCTCTTTAAGACAAGCACATAGAAATTTACCTTCGGTGCTTATCAAGACGAGGTCTTCAAAAAGCTTTAGCAATAACACCAACACTTAAGCTACCCTTACAAAGAACCCCAACATGTGGTTTGTCCACGAAATGAGCCAATCAACAAATGGGAACCTTACAATCTCCCCCTTTGGCTATTTCGTGACAAAACCACCACTCACATTGATTCCTCACAAAAAAATAGAAACTACGGAATTATAATGATTATCTACATTATAAAGAGATAAGAAAATAAAACTTCAAGTCTTCAATCTCTTGTAGAATAATCAATCTCTGAAAATAAAGTTTCTAAACTTTCCAAAAAAGTAAGAGTGAGATTAATCAAGTGAGAACAAAAAAAAAAAAAAAACAAGCATTTGCATATTAAAAGATTAGGCACAACATTATACAATGTATGTGTACGCAATGCTCCCCCTCAACAGGTTACTCCCCCTCAACGAATATTCTCCCCAACAAGCACAATTGCTACTACAATTTGCAACTCCCCTTATCATATCCTACTCCCCCTTTTTGTCATGATATAGGCAAAGGAGTAGTCCCCAACCAGGTCACTCATAGCAACGAGAGATAGTAGCATGCAAGATATTTGCATAATCAATATAAGTCACTTTATGCATCCCAATTAATTGAAGAGAAACAAGGAGATTTATTTTGACAAAATGTGTGAATCAAAAAATGCTTTGCATACAAGACATGTAGCATTCAAGTCCAAAATACAATGGTATTTGGCAAAGCAAATGACAAAGGTTTCTAATAAGAAATCAAACCAATTTCACCATTGTCATGAGAGAAGCAAGGATATAGAGATTTCATTGATTTTTCAATATATGAGCAACTATATCCAACTTTATAAGCAAAACATGGCATGAGCGACTTTGCACCCTATTCGATTTTTCCGGGAATGATACTCGTATGATAGTAGCCATGTTCAACTAATAAAGAAAGAGAGACAATTGGAATTTAAATTCCTTTGAACGGATACAAGATCCTTTATTCATTTTGAGTCTCATAAGCTTTTTCACACAAGTTTTGCATTTTAAGAATATGCAATCATCAATTCATGCTTTTTCATTTGAGCATGTTATATGAATTTCATGCTTTTTCATTTGACATTAGCATGTTATAAAAGAATCATCATGTCATGGAGATAACTAAAGGTTATTCAAATCACACTTCCTATGAAAATTTCCTAGTCCAAAAATGCATGTTTGAACATAAATATGACATGGATTGTAAACAAGCATGGTTCACACTTATTGAATTGAAAACGTATATACATATGTGCAACCAAGCTTACTCAAGCAATTAAAAAAGAAGCATAAGATATTTCAAATTTTTGCATATGACAAGTATGCAAAATAGCTCTCTTTGCTTGAGTTCCCCGTATGGGGTCATCATCATCCTTCATCAAAGAAGGTCATGAGGTCCTATGGACCTACTAAGTCCATTACACTTAGTTGAACTTATTAGAGACAAGTTTGTCTCGTAGCAAGCGGGTTCATCTTTTCTAATCCACTTAGGTGAAACAATTTTCTTCCTAGTGGTTAAAGGTTCTAGAGATCTAGATGACATAGGATCATGTAAATGAATTTCTTCCTTCCTATGAGCATGCATTCTAGCTCTAGATTTCTTCTTCTCAATCATGCTTTTAACTCTACACATTTTAATGTAACGAAAGTACTTTGGTCTAATATGACCATCAACACCATAAAAATGACATGTAGGGACAAAGTTAGGAATCATACCATGTCCTTGTGCATGCATAGGAGCCTTCCCATGTCTTTGTGGTTGTCTTGGTTGTTGGATATGATCTCTCCTTCTTTGTTGTTGACAAAGACTTGATTGCTTCCTCAGTTTAGCTTGCACGATTGGTCTCTTCCCTTGATGGATTTGAGGTTGAGGGAAGTTAGCATGAGGAACTCTTGTAGGTTGAGCTTGAGGTTGTCTTCTTGGAGCTACCTTCACTTGTGCACTATGAGAGCATTGTTCTAGATCAATCTTCTTCCTAGGAGTTTGCACCGGTGAAGCTTCTTTGTAGCTCAAGCTTTTGACAAACACGGTCTTGTTAGGAGTGGAGGACTCCTTACCATCTTCAAACCCAAGACCTCTCTTGTCACAAAGACACTTTCCAACACTTAACATGTGGTCAAGTTTTTCGGTGCTAGAAATTATCCTAGTCCTTGACCCTTTAGCCTCTTCAAGCTCTCTTTTTAATTCTTCTTCATTCCTCTTAGATAAGTCTAACTCCTTTCTTAGCTTATCTTCAATATTCTTGGATCTATCCACTTGTTCACTTAAGTGGTCAACATGAGCCAAAAGGTCTAGATTCTCTTCTCTCAATCTTCGCATCTTTTCCTTGGCCTTTATTTCTAAATTTTTAAACTCAGCAAGGAATTCATCTAGAACCTTTTTCTCCACATATCCATGTGTGGAGTTAGATGAAGAGTCATCTTCATTAGAGTCACTTTCTTCTTGACTCTCATTCTCTTCTTCATTGTAGGAGATCGGAAAGGCAAAATAGTTGTTCTCACAATCATTCAAGCTTGAGGGACTTCCTTCAACAACTTTCACTTTGTTGTCCCACTTGTGAGAGCAACCTAATGCCAAAAATTTTGCCACAACCTCTTCATCACTATTACTTGAAGTGGCGGCCTCCTCTCTTTCATCTTCCAAGTTAGCACAATCCTTGGAGATATGCTTGAATCCTCCACATTTGTAGCATTGAATCTTCTCTTTTGAAGACATCTCATGATATGGCTTGACATTCTTGATAGTTGTCTTTTTCTTCTTGAAGTCATTCCCCTTTGAGCCATAACCACTATTTTATAGATTCAAAAACTTCTTGAATCCCTTGGCAATGAGTGCCATGTCTTCATATGAATCATCCTCCTCCTCTTCCATCTTGGATGTCTTCAAGGCAATATCCTTTTTCTTCTTAGGAGGTAATGTGGTAGCCTTTCTTGATTCATAGGCTAGAAGTCTTCCAATGACTTCGCTCGGCTTCATTTCCTTGTAACTGTCATTTTCTTCTAAAGCCGTCACTTTGGGCTCGAAACTCTCAGGAAGTGATCGCATGATCTTTTGCTTGATTCTTCTATCCGAGTAAGGATCACCAAGTTGGTGACTTTGGTTCACAATGTCCATTAGTCTCACTTTGGTTCACAATGCCCATTGAAGTGCTCATGCTCTTCCATCCTAATGGTCTCAAACCGAGTTTGAAGGACTTGAAGCTTTGAGTCCTTGATAACCTCGGTGCCTTCGTGTGCAACTTCTAGGATGTCCCATGCCTCTTTAGCAATCCTAGTAATTTGAATCAGTTTGTACTGATTTTCACTCACTGTACATCGAATGGCATGAATAGCCTTGTTGTTCCACATGGAGTCAATAAATTCTTGAGGACTCCACTGTGCCTTAGGCTTGAGAACTTCTTCTCCTCCATCCGTAGGAGTCATCATAGGTGGAGCATATCCATCTTCAACCGCCATCCACGCCCTATCATGGATTTGACATATGTATGCTTCCATCTTCCCCTTCCATGATGAGTAATTATCGCCGGTGAGCAACGGTGGCCTCACGCTCAACGCTCACTCTTTGCTCATCTCGAAACCACTCATAGTGTTTAGATGAATGCAAATGAGATGAATGCAAAATGTATGAATAAATCAAAAAATCACACAAGATGCAAAACACACCAAAATGAGCAAGGATCACCTATGTATGTCTAGGAACCCGCTCTGATACCAATTGAAAGAAATAATGCACGGTGTGTATAAAACTATCTAGAGAGGGGGTGAATAGATTTTAATAGTTATTACCCAATTTTCGCATGTATGTCAATTTTATGAAAATGCCCCTAACTAGTCATAATAATATAACAAGTGTAATAAGGTGCGGAATGTAAATTGATGAGGATCAAGAAGCATCAACAAAGGATCCATTGCATGTTCCAGTTGGGCCAATCTGCTTCTTTGATTTCATTGAAAAAAAAAAAAAAAAAAAACTTGATTCTGTTCATCAAGTCCAGTACAAAAAAAAAAAAAAAAAAGAAGAAGAAGAAGAAGAGAGAAAATATGTCTTCCAAGGGTGATTCATCAAACAAAGAAGAAAGAGGGGAACCATCCTTTGTGCTGCAGGCTATCAACAACATTACGGTGAAGATTCGAGGACGAATCCTTTTGAAGAGAGGGGGAATGATGAGGATCAAGAAGCATCAACAAAGGGTCCATTGCATGTTCCAGTTAGGCCAATTAAAAGGGCCAAGAAGATCAAAGAAGCATATAATGGGGGCTGATTCTGAGTTGCTGAAGTCCAAGTTTGGCCCACATGAAGACCAAATCCGGGCTGAACTTTGTGGGCCTCTATAGAGAGCATCTGAAGTTGGATTGTCTATTATAATATGTTTTCAGAAAGCCCAAGACGAACCCTACAGATGTTATGAAGACTCCGGCATCCATAAATGATCACAATAGGCCCAAATTCAGCCATCTATCTTGTTGCACAAAGACATGAGCTGAGGAGTCCGAATTTCAGCATATTTCCAAATAAAAAGCTGATTTGGGCGTGAGATACAAGCTAGGGTTGGAGGATTCCAAATTTTAGCATATTTCCTATTTTTAATTATTTCCCAAATAAATAGTTGATTTGTTTCCCAAACAAAGTCAATTAGTTGCTAGTTTTTATTCTTTTACTTTCCTAATTGTAAGGCAATTAATTGCTGAGTAGTTTAATTCCTTTTCTTTTGTCATCTAGGGTTTAGATATTTTCTTAGTATTTAAAGGACGCATTGATGTATTATTTTGAAGGATTAGACTTTTGAATGAAATAATATTTTCAGAGAACTTTTTCTCTTGGTTCTTCATTGAACTATGAACTTATCAAGGTTCTACCTTGTGGCGTTCAAACCTTGTCTTATTACTCACCTTCTTTCTCTTTCTTGAGTGTGGCGTCTACAACCTTCTTGATACCGTTGGTTCTTATCTCCATATAGATAATGGGTCACGGTCCTTTATTTTCTTTGTTTTTATAAACTTGAATAGAAAACGATCATTCGTTACCATATATTGGTTCTGGGTCTCACTACTCTTGGTGAGGTTCATATCATAAATAACACTTGATATTTACATGGAAACCCTCATGGGAAAAACCACGGGCTGTTATGTGCGCCACACACGAACCTCGAATCCAATAATTGAAATGATTACAACCTAATCCCGGTTTAATGATCTAATCCCGATCAATAATCATCACAACTACCTAATCCCGGTATAAGTGGACCTAGTCCAATTGCTTGTGAATAAAGTAACCTAATCCCGGTCACAACACAAGACTTACAATTGCTTGTGACAAAAGGCAACCTAATCCCGGAAGCCACACAAGTCTTACTTCTCAATGAAGAGATTAACACCCTAAGTGAATATATGAATATCCAAAATGCAACATAGAGCAAGGGAAACCCTATATGCTTATCTAAGATGATAATATGACAATTAATATAATCCTAGATATCAAGAGCTAAATGACATGTCAAATAGCTTAGCTAATCAAGATTATGCAAAAACCTAATTAGCTATCACAATACAACTCTCAAACGTACAACACACTAATCTCAAACTTGTATCCAAAAAATATATATAAATAACATACAAGTAATAAATTGAGATTGCTTGTTAAGAAAAATACAAAATATGTAAGATATTAGTGAAAAGCTTACCAAGCAAAGTATGATGAAGAATCCATGCAAAAAGACATCTAGATGATCAAAGATGATGCTAGATGACGATTGATGATCATGAAAAGGTGTTTGAGTAATTAAAAAGGAGTTCTAGGAATTTTTCTTCTCTTTGAAAAATATCCTAAGTATAAAATCTGATTATGAACTCTCTTAATTAACCTAAAGTCAAAGTGGCATATATATAGGGGGCCAAATCAAAGTGTGGTCGTTTTGAGTAAGTTGGCCTAAAAATGCCTTGGGCGCTGTACATAGAATGCCTCTGTACAGCGCCTGTGCAGCGCCCCAACTCTGTTCTCTCTGGAAAACAGAGTGGCGCTGTACGTACAGCACTTTGTACAGCGCCTGTACAACGACCAAATTAAATCGATCAGGTCTGTACAGCGCTCGATGGGCGCTGTTCGTACAACGCTTCTGTAGAGCACTTTTGAGATCGCCCATTGCAAAAATGCAATCCTAAGTATAAGCATGACAAGGCAATTGGATATGCAAGATGCAATCAACATAACATGCAAGAAGAGATGTTAATGAACATTGATGCACAAAAATAAGACACACAACATACAAGGATTAAACATATGCATGAGTTGTGAGTGTGTGCAACTATCTCTTCAAGACAAGTAAGCACATAGAAATTTACCTTCGGTGCTTATCAAGACGAGGTCTTCAAAGGGCTTTAGCAATAACACCAACACTTAAGCTACCCTTACAAAGAACCCCAACATGTGGTTTGTCCACAAAATGAGCCAATCAACAAATGGGAACCTTACACATTGAATTGGAACATCAACTCTAGATAATCCATTGTGTTGTAGGCCTGCTTGTTCAGTTTTGGCTTTTGTGTTTGGTTGTGCTTTGTTGTAGCCTTTGTTTAGGTCTTGTTTGAGCTTTGTTGTGTTTGTTTATTGGGCCTTTCAGCTCTTGTCTCTTTGCTTCATGGGGTATGCCCCTTGAATTTGTACTTTTTTTCCTTCTTTTCTATGATACTATTTATTTACCTAAAAACAAAAACCCGCCATTATGTGCCTCTCTTACTAGCAATTCTCTCATTGAACATTGAGAAACACACAACTTGTTTTCTTCGAAAAGAAAACCATTATGCCTAAAGAACTTGTCAAAACCCCCTTTCTCACATGCCCCATAAACATTAGCAAAATCAAGGTCAGAATTGTATAAGTCTTTAATGTACTCAAAACCCAATAATTTTGCATCAAGTTTAGAAATTAGAGCATACCTTCTAGAAAGAGCATCGGCAACCACATTTTCCTTACCTTGTTTGTACTTGATGATGTATGGAAAGGATTCAATTGTTAGGATTATGCTCAATAGCAAGAGTGTAATGTTGTAATTAACAATCTTTTTCATATTAATAAAGAGATTTCTGGTTTAACAAATCGTATAGCATTTACAGTTTATATTATAATTGTCAAAGTAAATAATCATAAGGTCTAAAGACTATGGGAAAAGAAGAATTGTTCGTACATCTGGATATGTATGTGGTAGACACAATTCTTTAGTTAGTCTTGAATAATGTTCACAACTTAAGTTAAAGGTTGGGCACCTTTATCTTGTTAAAGTTGTAGAATTCTTTTGCTAGCATTTGAGTGGGATCAAATGAGATATGATGAGTCTAAAATCATTGGAGTGTCTTCGAGCAAAAGGATCTAGTGCACTGGGTGCATTGAACTGGATCACAATGAAAAGCTTTATCTAGAACCGTCAGTAGATAATAGTCTTTTCATTATCAGGACAATCGGAGAGTCTATCTTAATCCTGAGATAAATGATGGACTTATGGTTGCAAGTGATATCATTTGAGTTATCAATGAGTACGATTATATCGCATAGTCTATCCTCGATAGTTTGGTGATATTCATTTGTTAATCGATAGAGGACTTCATTTATAGATATGGACATCGTGGCTCCATTTAATAAAATGAGAGTATAATATTATCATATGGATGTTTTGAGGTAATTGGATATTAAATCTCAACGTTGAGTTTTCGATAGTGTCTATTGAAAACATGGCTTCTGGACAAGTCAAAATATCCAAGTTCAAAACGTGGTCATATGAGTAAATATGGTAACTTGGAGAGTTATAGGTGGTCTATGAACTCTTGGCGATTACTGATATTAATCACGAGGATACACTATCTCCAATATGATTGTCTAGGGTATGAATGAGGAGCATCTTCCTTTTCTATCTTTATTTAAGAGTTCAGTTTTAGCTCTTTAGTGGAATGAGTTAAAATTAATGGATCGGACCTAAGTGAATCATTTGTTGATTGTGATTAGGTTATGTCTATTGAAGCTTAAATTTAGATGGCCCGCCAAGATCCCCAATCCACACGGACTTGCATGGATCACTTGATATATTCTACCGGACCAATTTAAGGGTCCATCTAGAATTGCATTTAATATATTAAGAATATAATTTGCACATTATTTAAGTAATGGGCTGCTCAATTATATTAATATATTAATGAAAGACATGTGGGCTTGTTTCTTTTAGTAAGAATGGGTCTGGTTCACATGTGGGCTTTTTATTTAAAGTCCAATGGATTAAATGAAATAGGAAAATAATATTAGGCCCAATCTTATATAAGTGGGGCGGCTAGGTTAATGTTTTAACCTAAAAATATTATTTTGTTTCATTTGTTTTAATTAAATAAGAATTAATTAATTTATTGATTAATTGTTTAATTAAAGAAACAAATCTTTCCTAAAAGTAAAAGACTTGTTTGATAAGTAAATAAATAAATTAGTTTTATTTATTTAATCAAATAAGGAGTCTTTTTATTTAGTCAAAATAAAAGAATAAAAATAAAAGAGTTGGATTAGGGTTTGAAGTCTTAAAAGACATGTGGTTTTTGGGTGCAATACAACTCCTCTTTTGTAGAGGAAAATTGCGGCAACCCTAGGCAAACACACATAGAGAATTCGGCCACCCTATAAGGAAAGAAGGAAGAAATTTTGGCCACCTATATAAGCATACTTATAGAATTCGGCCACCACAATGAATGGTGCTTGAGTTTTTATTTCTTTCTTCTTCTTCTTAATTCATAGAGAGTTTTTATTCTAAAAAGATAAAAAGGAGTGTTAGATTATTCTTTGATAGTATACTATTGCTTAATCATCAATAAGCTTGTGTATACGATATCGATCTAGGTTCACGCGAGTTTCGATCACTAGATTGAGAACTCAAAAGTGACCGGAATAATCTTAGACATTCTTTTGATTGTTTTGTGACTAACAAAGAAAAGAAAGTTTTTTGTTTGGTCCATTCACAGGTTTGCAATTCAAAGAAAAGGGAGACCACGCTCCTAGGTGATCCACGTTCGTGCTCGGATTGAAGGTCTTGCGGATTACCATCGACGTAAGTCAATCGGATCACGCGACAAAAGGTAATTTACTTTTGTTAATGTATATGCATGTTTATTGATTAAAAGGGTTTAAGGTTCATAAAGGAAAAAATTTTAAAAGTCACTAAATCGTTTTTAGTATCGCTTCCGCTGCGTTGACCACTTTTGTTATTATTTTTCCCTACATCAATAAACTCCACCCATTTTGCATGCCTACGGCTTAGCTTTCCTTGTCCCTTTAGATATTTCAAGGACTCATGATCAGTGTGTATAATGAATTCCTTGTACCAAAGATAGTGCTGCCATGTCTCTAACACTCTCACCAAGGCATAAAACTCCTTGTCATACGTCGGGTAGTTAAGACTTGCTCCACTTAGCTTCTCACTAAAGAATGCAATGGGTCTGCCCTCTTGCATTAAGACTCCTCCAATACCTATTCCACTTGCATCACACTCAATCTCAAAAGTTTTAGCAAAGTTAGGCAAAGCAAGCAAAGGTGCTAAACTAAGTTTGTCTTTAAGCAAGTTAAAAGCATCATCTTGTTCTTTACCCCACCTAAATCCCACATCTTTTTAATGCATTCGGTTAATGGTGTAGCAATGGTAGAAAAATCCTTAATGAATCTTCTATAAAAGCTAGCAAGACCATGAAAACTTCTTACATCACTAACACAAGTGGGTTTCAGCCACTCCCTAATTACTTTCACTTTTCCTTGATCAACTTGTATTCCTTTATCATTAACAACATAATCAAGAAAAGTAAGGTCGAAAAGAAAGGAACTTAAAAAGCTGTGGAAAAAGTAAAAAGGAAAAAACTCTCTGCATGGCTGGGTGCTTACGTTTTAGTGTTTTTAGGGTTTCGGCGCCATTTTACGATTTCCAGCCTCTTCTAGTTCGATTATGATCTTTGATTCTTCATCAAATGTGTAGATCATGAAATTTCATGCAATATAGAATCAAAAATCTCGTGATTTGGAGTCAATTTCACAGAGTTACATCAGTTTCAAGTTTCTGCACTGGTTTGTTTTTTATTTTAGGGTTTCTCCGCTGTTTTGCTTTTTTGGCCCTCTTCCGGTAAGAATCTTGATGAGAATAAGGGGGCCACATCAAGAGATCCATTGCACATTCCGGTTGGGCCAATAACAAGGGCAAGGGCTAAGAGATTCAAGGAAGCACTAAATGGCCTGATTCAAGACACTTGGGCTGATTCCGAATTATTAAAGTCCAAGATGAGCCCACATGAAGACCAAGGCTTAATTAACATCATCAAGGCAATCGATTGGGCTGAATAAGAGTGATTTGGGCGTGTGGCAGAAAGCTTGGGCGTGAAGCACAAGCTATGGCGTGTGGAGGAGTTTCAATTTGCAATGAATAATGAATTGATTTATTTCCAAATATTAAGGGCTGATTTGTTTCCAAATTTTAGCCTTCCAAACAGGGAGCAAGTCAATTAGTTGCTTGTTTTAGTTTATTTCCTTTCCCGTTTGTAAGGCATTAATTGCCAAATATTTATTTTCCTTTTTGGTTTTAGGGTTTCAGTATTTATGGGTCATTTTGATGTATTTTTCGGTAGACTTGAATTTGAATACAAATTGAGAGAATTTTCTCTATTGTTCTTTGAGAACTGATTGGAACTTATCAGAATTCTCTGTGGCGTTCCTCCTTGACTTATCAATCGAGTATTCCATCATTGATTGTGGCGTCCTCCTTCATACCAAGGTTCACATCTCATTATAGGTGTTGGGTCGCGGTTTCCATCCGAACCAGAGGTTAGAACGATCCTAGGCATCAATCTTGATACAATCGACGTGGTTCGTATCATTTGGTATCAGAGCTTCGGTTTCTAACATCAGGTTTTATCTATCTTATTTCTTCTTCTTTGATTTCGTTAAAAAAAAAAAAAAAAAAAAAACTTGATTCCGTTCATCAAGTCCAGTACAAAAAAAAAAAAAAAAATAAATAAAAATTACCAAAGGTCTTACTTGTTGATCAAGGTAAAAAAAAAAAAAAAAGAAAAAAAAAAACTATTGTTAGTCCCTTTCTTTGGTTTCGTACAGTATTATTCAAAAAAAAAAAAAAAAAAATTCTGGTATTAGTTTGTTATTTCAGTTTCATCGTGATTCGTTTTGTGTGAACCTAGGAGATCTTTGTTTTGTTTGAACGTGGCTAAGAAATTTTGATTATTGTTCGATTAGTTTGATAAGAACTTTTGAGAAATTACGAGTGGAAAAAGGCAAGAGTGGTGAGTACATACTGAGGGTAAAAGCCAAAAGATTTGAGTGAAACACAAGTGTGAGTGTCATCATCTTTGAGGGTAAACACGTGAGGGAGTGTTTGTGAGGCTTACTAATTCTTATTTGTTTTGTAGGGTCTAAATATGTCACACGATAATAGTAAGGAATTGTCCAATGAAGCACCAAAAACGGTAGATCTCGATCGTTTGTTTACAGCCATGCAACAACACATGGCGCGGATGGAGATTCAGTTTGGTGAGGTGAATGATAGGTTTGGCGAGATGAATGATAGGTTACACAAAGTGGAGTCTAGTTCACAAAGGGAGCGGCCATTCAGGGCTCCTAATGTGGAACGAAGAGAAAGGAACCTACCTAGGAATGACTATGAAGATGATTATGGGAATGACCTAGAGGAGGAGGATCGCATGTCTAATGTGGGTGTTGGCAGATTTAGGCGTGGAATGGGAGGTAGAGGAGTTAGGTATGGGAATAGAGAAGATAGGTATGGGAATAGAGGAGATAGGTATGGAGAGAGGGTTGATAATAATTTGGGTAGTATAAAGGTGAAGATTCCAACATTCCAAGGTAAAACTGATCCTGAAGCTCATTTGGAGTGGGAGAAAAGAATAGAGTTGGTATTTGATTGCCATGAATATTTCGAATTGAAGAAGGTGAAATTGGCAGCCATAGAGTTCACTGATTATGCTATTGTTTGGTGGGATCAACTGATTGTGAGTAGGAGACGTAATGGAGAAAGACCTATTGAGACATGGGAGGAGATGAAAACTGTTATGAGGAGGAGATTCATTCCAAGTCACTATTATAGGGGTTTGTTTCAAAAATTGCAAACTCTTACTCAAGGGTCTAAGTGTGTTGAAGATTACTACAAGGAGATGGAGATAGCCATGATTCGATCTGATGTAGAGGAGGACCGAGAGGCGACTATGGCCAGGTTTCTAAATGGGCTAAACCGAGACATTGCAAATGTAGTGGAGATGCAACATTATGTTGAATTGACTGACATGGTACACATGGCCATTAAAGTGGAACAACAATTGAAGAGGAGGGGTTCCATACGGGTTGGGCAAAATTCAGGTTCTTCATCATCATGGAAACCGAATTGGAGCAAGAGAGAGGACTAGCCTAGTTTCAAGGCCAAGGCTAAAACCGAACCTTCCAAAGATCACAAGGCTGGAGGCACATTAATTCAAGGTAAATTAGATTCTCAACCTTCTAGAAACCGTGACATTAAGTGCTTTAAGTGTTTAGGAGCAGGTCATATTGCATCACAATGCCCAAACAAGAGAGTAATGGTTTTGAAGGATGATGGCGGTATCGAATCCAAGGATGAATCTGATGATGAGTCTATGCCACCTTTGGAGGATGCAAGTGACTTTGAATATCCAGTCGGTGGAGAGCTTTTGGTTGCAAGAAGAGCTCTTAGTGCTCAAGCCAAGGAAGATGATGAGGTTCAACGTGATAACATTTTTCACACTCGCTGCCATGTTAATGATAAGGTATGTAGTATGATTATTGATGGGGGGAGTTGTACTAATGTGGCTAGCACTACTTTGGTGGAAAAATTGAATTTCACAACTTTTAAGCACCCAAAACCTTATAAGCTACAATGGTTGAATGATAGTGGGGAAGTTAGGGTGAATAAAGAGGTGTTGGTGTCATTTTCAATTGGAAAATACAAAGATGAAGTTATTTGTGACGTGGTACCAATGAATGCGGGTCATATCCTTTTGGGAAGACCATGGCAATTTGATAGGCATGTGACACATGATGGATATACCATTGTACTCAATAAAAGGCCAATCACTCTTGTACCTTTAACCCCAAGACAAGTATATGAAGATCAAGTGAGGTTAAAAAAAGAGAGAGATGTTAAAAAGGAGAGTGAGAGTGAGAGTTCAAAAGAAAGAGAGACAAAAGAGAGAGAGTCCGAAACAGCAAAAAAAGAAAAAAAAGTTGAAAAAGAAAAAGAGGTTGATGAGAAAAAAAGAGTGAGAAAACAAGTGAGCTTTTATGCAAGAGGGAGTGAGATAAAAAAGGCTTTGTTTTCAAATCAGCCAATGATTGTACTTTTGTACAAAGAGGCTTGTTTTAGTACTAACGAAATTGACTCTTCTTTGCCTAGTGTTGTTGTTTCACTTTTGCAGGACTTTGATGAAGTGTTTCCCGAAGAGATGCCTATTGGTTTACCACCAATAAGGGGGATTGAGCACCAAATTGATTTTGTACCTGGAGCACCAATTCCAAATAGACCCGCATATAGAAGTAATCCCGAGGAGACAAAGGAACTTCAAAGGCAGGTTGATGAGCTCATGGAAAAGGGGTATGTTCGTGAGAGTATGAGTCCTTGTGCGGTTCCCGTATTGCTTGTGCCTAAGAAGGACGGAACATGGAGGGTGTGTGTTGATTGTCGTGCCATCAACAATATCACTGTAAAGTATCGACATCCTATTCCTAGATTAGATGATATGCTTGATGAATTGCATGGTTCTATTGTTTTCACTAAAATTGATCTTAAAAGTGGATATCATCAAATTAGGATGAAAGAAGGTGATGAGTGGAAAACTGCTTTCAAAACAAAATATGGTTTATATGAGTGGTTAGTTATGCCTTTTGGATTAACTAATGCACCAAGTACTTTCATGAGATTAATGAACCATGTTTTGTGTGCTTTTATTGGAAAATTTGTGGTTGTTTACTTTGATGACATTCTGATTTATAACAAGAACTTGGATGAGCATGTTGAACATTTAAAACTTGTTTTAGGTGTTTTAAGAACAGAAAAGTTGTTTGCTAATTTAAAAAAGTGTACCTTTTGCACGGATAAGCTTGTATTTTTGGGTTTTGTTGTTAGTGCTAAGGGAATTGGGGTTGATGAAGAAAAGGTTAAGGCAATTAAGGAGTGGCCAATACCTACAAATGTGGGACAAGTGAGAAGTTTTCATGGGTTAGCTAGTTTC
Source organism: Acer saccharum (assembly GCA_030490815.1). Taxonomy (NCBI): domain Eukaryota; kingdom Viridiplantae; phylum Streptophyta; class Magnoliopsida; order Sapindales; family Sapindaceae; genus Acer; species Acer saccharum. The sequence goes on from CM059870.1 coordinate 21,058,033, forward strand.
TATAGGAGGTTTGTGAAAGACTTTAGTAGTCTAGCTGCACCTTTAACTGAAGTTATCAAAAAGAATGTGGTTTTTAAGTGGGGTAATGAACAAGAAAAGGCATTTAACTTAATTAAGGAAAAATTAACTAATGCACCTTTGCTTGCTTTGCCTGACTTTGCTAAAGCTTTTGAGATTGAGTGTGATGCTTCAGGAATAGGTATTGGAGCTGTTCTAATGCAAGAAGGACGTCCCATTGCATTTTTTAGTGAGAAAATAAGTGGAGCAGCCTTGAATTATCCTACCTATGACAAGGAGATGTATGCTTTGGTTAGGGCATTGGAAACTTGGCAACACTACCTTTGGCCGAAAGAATTTGTGATTCACACGGATCATGAGTCCTTGAAGCATTTAAAGGGACAGCACAAGCTAAATAAGCGGCATGCCAAGTGGGTGGAGTTCATAGAAACATTTCCATATGTGATCAAGTACAAAAAAGGTAAGGAAAATGTGGTCGCTGATGCGTTGTCTAGAAGGTACGTTTTATTTTCTACTTTGAATGCTAGATTGCTTGGTTTTGACTACATTAAAGACTTGTATATGGAAGATTCTGATTTTGGTAATGTATTCAATGCATGTGAAAAAGTAGCATTTGGCAAGTTTTATAGGCATGATGGATATTTGTTTAGAGAAACTAAATTATGTGTGCCTAAGAGTTCTTTGCGTGAATTGCTTGTTAGAGAAGCTCATGGGGGAGGTTTGATGGGGCATTTTGGTATAGCCAAGACACTAGATGTTTTGCATGAACACTTCTTTTGGCCTCATATGAAACGTGACGTAGAAAGAATCGGTGGAAAATGCATTACATGTAGACAAGCTAAGTCTAGGATTCAGCCCCATGGATTGTATACTCCTTTGCCTATACCTAGTGGACCTTGGATTGATATTTCTAAGGATTTTGTGTTGGGTTTGCCTAGGTCAAAAAGGGGTAGGGATTCTATATATGTGGTTGTTGATAGGTTTTCTAAAATGGGTCATTTCATTCCTTGTCATAAAACTGATGATGCATCACATATTGCTGATTTGTTTTTCAAAGAAATTGTTCGATTGCATGGCATGCCTAAGACCATTGTTTCAGATAGAGATGCTAAGTTGTTAAGCTACTTTTGGAAGACTTTGTGGGGTAAGTTAGGAACTAAACTTTTGTTTTCTACTACTTGCCATCCACAAACTGATGGTCAAACTGAAGTAGTTAATAGGACTTTATCTGCCTTGTTGCGTGCTATAATACAAAAGAACTTGAAAACATGGGAGGATTGTTTGCCACATGTAGAGTTTGCTTATAATAGGAGTGTGCATTCTGCAACTCATTATTCGCCTTTTGAAATTGTATATGGTTTTAACCCGTTGACTCCTTTGGATTTAACTCCTTTACCTGTGAATGAGCATGTTAACTTGGATGGGAAGAAAAAGGCAGATTTCGTTAAGCAACTCCATGAAAAGACTCGACAAAACATAGAGAGGAGAACTGAGCAATATGCCACGCAAGCAAATAAAGGGCGCAAGAAAGTTGTGTTTGAACCCGAAGATTGGGTGTGGTTGCATATGAGGAAGGAACGGTTTCCAGTCCAGCGGCGTTCTAAACTACTTCCAAGGAGAGATGGCCCATTTCAAGTGATTGAAATGATCAATGACAACGCCTACAAGAACAAACAAGATCAAATCGAACAAGACAGATTATGAACAATAAAAATAAAAATAACAAAAATGACTAAAAATAACTAAAACAAAGACTAGACCTACAAAATGTACGCAATGCCTTTCCCCGGCCGGCGCCAAAAACTTGATCGCCGCAATTGTGGTACGTGATAGTTCTATAAACTATCAGTAAATGATATGGCGTGCGAGTTTATCCGCAAGCGCACGGATTGTTACGATCGCGTAGCGGCAAGTACGGTTCGTTCTCACATGGAGGTGTATTGGTACACTTAAGCTAGTTCTAAGTCTTATATAAATATATATAATGTATTTACACTATAAACACTAATTACATGCATGAAAAGTAAATGGAGGATGGTTGCAAGCAAGCTAATTAGCTAATAACTAAATTACACTAAAATGGTAATTATCTAAATTACACTAAGTTACACTAAATCCAACTATAATTAACTAAACTAATACTAACTAACTAAATTAACTAAACTCATGCATGGTCATGCAAGAGTGAGGATTGGATATGAAAATGCTAGGAAATGATGTTCAATGCAATAAATCCAATTCCTAGTTGAATGTAAATATGCTCACAAGATTAGACTTCACCAATCTAAACTAGGATAAAGACACATACATAAATGCTCATTCATGCATGTTATTGAAATCTCAATTAGTCTAAACACATGTATATATTAAGCTCAAGCACATAAACACATCAACCAAATAATGAATATTATTACAATCTCACCAAAATCCCAACATAAACATATAGTTACAACAACAAGCTAAAGCAAGAAAAGGAAATAAAGAAGACAACACAAACACTTAGTGAAGTCCTCAAGCTAGCTAGGCTTCTCCTTCACTTTCCCAAGCTTGGAAACAATGGTGGTTTGTGAGATTATAGGTTGAAAACTAAGGTGTTTGGTGTAAACTTTACTTATTGGGTGTAAGTTTGTGTGATAGGATGTGTAACGATATGTATAGTGTGAATTTGGATATTAGGGGATTGTGTTTAGGTTGGAAGAAGAGGTATATTTATATGGAAATGATTTGGGCAAGGTTTGGGGTGTGAAAAGACCAGAATACCCCTCTAAAATATCATCATTTCAGCTCGGATGGGGTTTGGCGGCTTCATGCTGCGGGCAATGTCTAGCCACACAAACTAGCCAGAATCTTGGCGGGTTCGTGCGGCAGGACATGTCTAGCCAGCCCGAACGTCTGAACTAGCCATGGTGCTCCGTGGGTTCATGCTCTTCATTCTGGCGGGCTCTTTCCAGGGGCACGAACTAGCCGTGGTCTTCTTCACTATTCACATAATCTTCAATAATCTTCCGAATCTTGCACTTTTGCCCCTGAACTTCCCTAATTACCTGAAACACTTATTTAATCCATTAAATACTCAGTTTTACCGAGAAACAAGCACAAAAAGATAGGAAAAGGGAGCGCTAAATGTGAACATTTGGAGCGCGATCAATTAACATTATCAAAGCAATTGATTGGGCCGAATAAGAGTTGACTTGGGCGTGTGGCACAAGCTAAGGCGTGTGGAGGAGATTCAATTTCAGTTGTTTCCTTTTTGGTTTTTCGATGAATAATGGATTGATTTGTTTCCCAAATTAATGGGCTGTTTTTGCTTCAATTTCAGTCTTCTAAATAGGGATCAAGTCAATAGTTGCTTGTTTTAGTTTCCCATTTGTAAGACAATTATTGCCTATTTTAGTTTTCTGTTTGTATGTCCTTAATGGCCGAATATCTTGTTTTCCTTTTTAGAGATTGGCGTGTAGCCTTTCTTGTCTTTTAGGGTTTTAGTTTATAAGAATCCTTATGATGTAATATTTCGGTAGTTTTTGAATTGAATGAAAATTGAGAGCATTATCTCTTTGGTTCCGAAATCAGACTTATCACTCACCTTCTTCTTTTCTTGTGTGTGGCGTCTTCCAATTTCTTGATATCGTTGGTTCTTATCTCATTATAGATAACGGGTCACGGTCCTATATTGTCTTGCTTACAAACTTTGAATTTAGAAAACGATCCTGGCTACCATATATTGGTTCCGGGTCTCACTACTCTTGGTGAGGTTCATATCAAAACATAAAAGCTTACAGCTGATTCAAGATTCCCCTCACTTTAAATTTCACTGGAAGTGTGACAAGATTAAGCTATCTCACCTTTGTTTTGTGGACGATCTTATTATGCTTTGTCATGGTTCTACTCCTTCTGCTACCATTCTCAAGAAGTCTCTGAATGATTTCTCTTCTCTCTCGGGCCTCAAAGCTAATCCGTCCAAGAGTAATATTTTTCTTTTCGGGGTGCATAATGACAGTAGGCAGTAGCTCATCAATATTTTTGGCTATAACGTTGGCTCGCTCCCTATCAGGTATTTCGGGATTCCAATCATTTCTTCAAAGTTATGTCATCTTGATTGCTCTCCTCTTTTGGTTAAAGTTTCGACTAGAATTTCTTCTTGGATGAATCGTTGTCTTTCATATGTGGGTCGATTGCAACTTATTATCTCGGTTTTGTCTAGTATTCAAGTCTTTTGGGCTAGTCACCTTTGTCTTCCTTCAAAGGTTCTGAGGAATATTGAGTAGAAGCTTTGCTCCTTTTGTGGAAAGGTGTTGATGGAAATTGTAAAGGGGTGAAAGTTGCTTGGGCTGATATATGTCTTCCTAAAAATGAGGGTGGTCTCGGCATCAAGGATCTCATTTCTTGGAATAAAGCTCTAATGATTCGGCATCTGTGGAATCTAGTGCATGGTTCTAATAACCTCTGGTCTACTTGGATTAAAACCCATCACCTCAAAGATAGGAGTATTTGGGAGGTGAAAGCTCCTCAAACGTTTTCTTGGAATTGGAGAAAGCTCCTCAAGCTTCGTCCCATTGTTCGTCTCTTGATTCGGCATATCATTGGTAATGGTCTCGGCACTTCCTTGTGGTTTGATAATTGGCATCCCGATGGCCCTATTCTTTTAAATTGGAGCTCTAGTGTAATTTACAACTCATGTTTTCTGAATAAGGCTAAAGTTAGTTCTATTATTCTTGGTGATTAGTGGGTTTGGCCTTGCTCTATGTCGATTGACCTCCTTGAAATCAAGAACCACATGCCTTCTTACAACCCTAATTCTAGTTTGGAGGATTGTATTAAGTGGCTTCCTACATTTGATGGTATTTAAATCGCAGCCTCTACCATTGCTCGTCTTAAGGCTCCTCATCCTTTGGTTCCTTTGTTTGAGCTTGTGTGGTATTCACATAATATTCCAAGGATGAGCTTCATTCTTTGGTTAGCTATTAGAGGGAGACTTTCAACGTTGGACTGTGTTCATCCTATACTCCTCATGTTGGTACTCTTTGTGTTCTTTGCTCTGCTTTCCCTAAGACTAATGCCCACCTTTTCTCTGAGTGTGCTTATAGCAAAGTCATATGGTCTCATTTGAAGGATATGTGTGGCCGGCCTTGGAATGGTCAGAGATGGCCTAGTTTTATTGCTTGGGCTTCTCAACGTTGGAGGGGGAAATCTCCTTCCATTGTTGTTAAGAAGCTTTATTTTGCTGTGGCGGTTTACTCTATTTGGAGAGAAAGGAACAATAGAATATTTGGGAGCCCTCATAAGACCAATATAGTTGTTACCCGTTCCATTATTGATACTATTCGTAGTAGGCTCTTATCTATCAACTTGAAGGATTGGCCTCATGTTGCTTTAAAGTGGAATATTTCTATTAGTTCATTCTTTCTTTCTTTATATGATACTATTTATTTACCCAAAAAAAAAAAAAAAGAGATTGTTTTTGATAGCTATTGTCTAGGATTACCATATCCTATATAGCTATGTTGTATGCCATGTCATATAGCAATTAATATCTAGGATTGATTTAATTGACATATTTTAAATCCTAGATAAGCATTTAGTGTAACCTAACATTAATTGCATATTGGATATCATTACATATTCACATAGGTTTTTATTGATCTCTTATTTAGAATTAAGTCTTGTGTGACTAGGTTCACTTTTAAAGGCCTGTGGGTAGTAGTGGTGGGTTATAGGCTAAGAATGGTTGAGATCAACCTAGGATGTAAACACCATTACAATTAGTGGATTCAAGGTTCATGTGTGGCGCACATAACATCATGTGGTTTTTCCCTATTGAGGGTTTCCATGTAAAAATCAAGCGTCTTTTAATTTCCGCACTATTATACTTGATTTATTGAATTAACTAGATTAGGGTATTTTCGTAAAATTGACTAATCGTGAAAATTTGGTAATAACCGATTAACATCTATTCACCCCCACCCCCCTCTAGATAATATTAGAACACGCCTTAATTGTTTCAATTGATATTAGAACAGGTTCCTAGACATACATATAGGTGATCCTTGCTATTTTTGCGTGTCTTGCATTTGTGTGCATTTTTTATTGTTGCATACACTTGCATTCATTTTACTCAAACACTATCAGTGGATTTGAGAGGCTAGAGAAGAAAATGACCTCTAAGGTGAATGTCCAAATAAAAAGGTAATGATCATGGGGGATGGGGCGGTTGAATCCGAAAGTGAGCAAGAGGATGAAGATGACATGCTACATTTAGAAGATGCTAGTGATCTAGAGTATGCTAGTGGAGAAAATTTGGTTGTACAATGCACACTTAGTTTGCAAAGTAAAAATAATGAACATGATGAGCAATGTGAAAATTTGTTTCATACTCATTGTTTGATTGCTAACAAGTTGTGTAATGTGATTGTTGATAGTGGAAGTTGTACAAATGTGGCAAGTACCTTACTTGTGGAGAAACTAAAATTACCTACTATTAAACATCCAAAACTGTACAAGTTACAATGGTTGAACAATAGTGGTGTTGTGAAGGTAAATCAGCAAGTGTTAGTTTCTTTTTCAATTGGTAGATATAAGGATGAGATTTGGTGTGATGTGGTACCTATGTATGCTAGTCACATGTTGTTGGGGAGACCACGGCAATATGATCGAAGGGTAATGCATGACAGGTTTAAGAACTGTTTTTCTTTGATCATAAATTCCATTCGCATATGCTTGATGAAATTTATGCACAAGAAATTTCAAGTTATTATCCCATATAAATATATCATTGAAAGAACGCTTGATTTGTATGCAAAAGATCTCATGAAAAGAATCAAACATTAAGAACAAGATAGAGCATATGTTTACCTTACTCTCGAGCTAGCTTCCCCAAAAGATCAATTAAGTCTTTTCTTTGGTTATAATGGGGCCATTGGGTGAAGGTTAAGAAAGAACGGAAAATTAAAATTCAAAAACCTTGGATCATACCATAAGAATCTTCCATTACTTTTTCGACTTCGCACAAGTCTCTTGGTCTCCTCTACAAGTGGGATGATACCACTTATTGTTGTCCAATTCTTCAAAATTCACCTTTCTGTCTTTGTCAAACTCTTTTTGAGTAGATACAAGCTTTGCAATCTTAATTGACTTTTTTTTTTTGGGTAAATAAATAGTATCATAGAAAGAGAGAAAGAATGAATAAAATACAAGGGGCATACCCCAGGAAAAATAAGAGCAAAAAGAAAAGCTCAAACTAGCTCAAACACAGGAGCAAAACAAGAAGCAAGAGATAAACAAGGGCTCAAACAAACAAAAACACAAGGCAAACAAATCAACTAATAGAAATATTCCACTTTAAAGCAATATGAGGTCAATCCTTCAAGTTGATAGATAAGAGCCTACTACGAATAGTATCAATAATGGAACGGGTAATGACTATGCTGGTCTTATGAGAGCTCCCAAATATTCTATTGTTCCTTTCTCTCCAAATAGAGTAAACCGCCATAGCAAGACAAAGCTTCTTAACAACAATGGAAGGAGATTTCCCCCTCCAACATTGAGAAGCTCAAGCAATAAAACTAGGCCATCTCTGACCATTCCAAGGCCGGCCACACACATCCTTCAAATGACACCATATGACTTTGCTATAAGCACACACAAAGAAAAAGTGGGCATGAGTCTCAGGGAAAGCAGAGCAAAGAACACAAAGAATACCAATATGAGGAGTACAAGGATGAACACAGTCCAACGTTGAAAGTCTCCCTCTAATAGCTAACCAAAGAATGAAGCTCATCCTTTGAATGTTATGTGTTAATTGACTTTATTGCACTCATTAACATTCTATTTTTTTTTTTTTTTTTTTTTTTTTTATTAATACAACAATTTTTCAATACATTTCTTCTTAACACCACTTTGGTGTTTGTCTTCTTGTTTTTTTCCTTGGTACGTGCACAATACGAGTCACCCATTTCGATCTCCCTTCAATCATCTTTTTCACTTCCTCTATATGATCCCAAGCTATAAGGTATGGCTAAATTATGGTTTATTGGGGTTAAATTAATGTAGGTGATGAAAGAAAAAGGTTCATTGTGTTTGGCTTCAAACAGAGCTATGGAGCACACACATAAGGTAGGAAATATTTAAGGCCTTTTTAAGTGAGTTCAAGCACATATTGCTTATATCACTTCTAATGGTTCAACCAAATCAAGAGCAAAGTCCACATGTGATATCTTTTTTATGAGAATTGTTCTTTAATGCTCAATGTACAACCTATAGAGATTGAATCTAATGCTAACCACCTACTGAGTGTTTAAAGAGTGGAAACAAATAATCCCTCATATTATGTCATTTTTGTACGCTTTTTGGCTTAGTGAACTCACAGGGGTAGTCTCCACGATTAATCATGACTATCCAACTAAGCATCCTATCCACTATCACATCAAGAGCATGTTATAAGTTTTGAAAAATGCAATGCACTACTCTAAGTGGCAAGAAGTTAGTTTAAACTTAGTGAATAAATCTTATATTACGGCTCTAAAAGCACACAAGAGAAGCATCTCAACATGGAGGACAAAAATTCAAACACTGGTGACTTTCAAAATTGACCTACGTTTGTTCTTTAATGCATTTCTCTCAAATAAATCAACAAAGGTTAACCAAATTTTAGCACAAGATAATTTACATGCAAAATCACACTTTTCATTTAGAAAAAATTTCAAAATTTGCATTGGAAAAGTGAGATAACCGATGTCGAAAAACATTTACATGTAGAGTTTCACAAACAGAGCATCGCCCATGACCTTTGGTCGAAGAAACAATCATAACTTTTAAACCGCCAACTAGAAATTTACGTTCTTTATACTGTTGGATTCGTATCGAAAAATCAAAGAACCCAATAGATGGAAAAAATTATTTCCTCACCGATGTTTTAACAAAATGTTTGCCTCAAAACATTTCAAAACAGGGCACTTTTTTCACAGACTTGACAAAGAATAGAACAAACATGAATTCACACCCCCAAACCTAATATAAACATTGTCCTCAATGTTTGTATGACATTAAAAGCATGGACAATGAACAAAGAAAAAGTATGGAAGGCAAGAACTCAAAACACAAAACAAAAGAAAGAAAACTAAAAACTAAACACTAAAAACTAAAACAAAAATTAAAAAGAAATTACCTAGGTAGGTTGCCTCCCAACAAGCGCTTAATTTAATGTCTCGGCAAGATGGGTGCAAGGACGAATTAACCAAACTCCAACGTCTCAAATTTGTGCCTATATGCGATTAGGTATTGGAAAACTTTTCGCGCACCGGCATGTTCCTACACACAATAAGCAAAGGCAAGTAAATGTTCAGTATAAAGTGTAGTGAAATAAGTTTAGAAAACCACTTATTCCACTTGCTTTTGTGTAGGCTGATGAGGACATGGCTAGCACGAGATCATGGAATGTGGATCCAATTCAAGTTCCCATTGGTCCAGTTACAAGTACATGTGCCAAGAAGTTCCAAAATGCGTTAAGTGGGCTGATTCAAGGGATTTGGGCTCAAGCAAGCATGTGGAGGCCCATTGATGGTGATGAACGAAATCTCCAGCCCTTAACAAGCATGATTCAAGTCCAAGAAAATCAATAGGCAATTGGGAGCTGATTTAGGACTGAAATAAATTGTCTTTTCTTTCTTGTTGCACAATTTTTAGGCTGAAATATTAAGGAATTAAAGTCAGGTTTGACTTACTTGAATTGAGGCCGAAATTATCTTAGTTTAAGAATATTTTATTTTGTCAACTTTCCTTTTTGTTTCCTTGGGCACAATTTTAGTAATCATTGTTACATTCTTCGGGATTTCTAGGGCTGGTCTTCTGTGGCCTTAGTATTATAAATTGTACCCATTTTCATTCAATGAAAGGCAGTAGTTCTATTCATAAAATTAGAGAGCAATTTCTCTTTTGTTCTTTGAGAACTAATTAGAACTTATCAGATTTCTCTGTGGTGTTCCTCCTTGACTTATCAATCAAATATTCCATCCTTGATTTTGGCGTCCTCCTTTATACCAAGGTTCACATCTCGTTATAGGTGTTGGGTCGCGATTTCCATCCGAACCAGAGCATAGAACGCGAGTTCATATTATTTGGTATTAAAGCTTAGGCTCATAACATCAGGTTTTATCTACCATTGTTCTTCTTCTTCTTTTTGATTCCGTTTGAAACAAAAATAAAAAAGAAAAAAAAAACACTTGAATTCCGATTGATCAATACCTGTAAAAAAACAAAAGCTGCACTTGATTCCATTCGATCAAGGTTGGTTAAAAAAAAATGCTGGAAAATTTATGATTCCAATTTCTTTGTGATTCGTTGTGATTCGTTTCGTGTGAACCTAGAAATTTATTTTTTATAGTGCGGACTGTTGCTAAGAAATTCTGATTAATTGTTTGAATTAGTTTGATAAGAACTTTTGAGAAATTACGAGTGGAAAAAGGCAAGAGTGGTGAGTTTATCTTGAGGGTAAAAGCTGAATTTATTGTGTGAAAACACGAGTGCTGAGTGAATTGCTCGAGTGAAACACATGAGGGAGTGCTGTGAGGTCTTTCTAATTTTTTTTATTTTGCAGGAAAAAAAAATGTCCAGAAACAAGGATAAAGGCACTACTGATGATTCTTCCATTCCGGTGGGTCTGAAGATTTGGAAGAAAGCATTAGTAGGGGAGATGAAATGGCTGATGAGGGAGGAATTGGAACATTTACATGAGCGCTTAGATCAAGTGGAGAACGCACGCGCGGAGCAGCCACAACCTGTTCCACAAGCACGTGGGAGAGAGAGAGTTCCAGTTAGAAGAGAAGTTAATGATTACTACGGGGATGAATATGGTGAGGAGAAGGAGTCCGTGGGTAGTCGTAGGAGGAATGGATGGGGTAGGCGAGATAGAAACCGAGGGGATGATAGCTTTAGTGGTATAAAGATGAAGGTCCCGTCGTTTCAAGGGAAATCTGATCCCGAAGCCTACCTTGAATGGGAAAAGAAGATGGAACTCGTGTTTGATTGTCACCACTACCCCGAAGCACAAAAGGTAAAACTTGTTGTGATTGAATTTACTAACTATGCTGTGATTTGATGGGATCAGTTAGTTATTAATAGGAGACGGAATGGAGAACGTCCGATTGCGACATGGGAAGACATGAAGGTTGTGATGAGAAAGCGCTTTGTGCCTAGCCATTACTATCAAGGCTTATATCAAAAATTGCAAAGTCTCACGCAAGGCAATCGAAGTGTGGAAGACTATTACAAAGAGATGGAGATTGCCATGCTTAGGGCAGATGTTGAAGAAGACCAAGAAGCAACAATGGCTCGTTTTCTTAATGGCTTAAACCAGGAGATTGCTAATGTGGTGGAGTTGCAACATTATGTGGAGATAGAAGAGATGGTGCAAAAGGCTATCAAAATTGAGTAACAACTCAAGTGGAAGGGCAATACACGACCTTTATCAAGCTTGCAATCCAACTCTTGGAGACCGAGTTATCCAAAGAAGGTAGACAAGGCCCAAACATCCACCATTCCCAAGCCAAAATCCGAGCTTTCCAAACAAGGAAATCATGGTAAAACTGAAAACCCTAATTCTCATAATTGTGATATTAAATGTTTTAAATGTCAAGGTAGGGGACACATAGCAAGTCAATGCCTAAATAGGCGGTTTATGGTGATACGGGATAATGGAGAAATTGAGACCGATGACGAAGAAGAAGATTTGAAATCCATGTCTCCATTAGAGGATGCTTCTGAGGAGGAATATTTAGGCCCTGATGCATTGACGTTAGTGGCAAGGATAGCATTGAGCTTGCAAACGAAGAACGAAGATGAAGTTCAGCGAGAGAACATCTTTCACACTAGATGCTATGTCAAAGACAAGGTATGTAGTGTAATTATTGATGGTGGTAGTTGATATGAACCTCACCAAGAACAGTGAGACGTGGAACCAATATATGGTAACGAAGGATCGTTTTCTAATTCAAGTTTATAAAAACAAAGAAAATAAAGGACCGTGACCCATTATCTATATGGAGATAAGAACCAACGGTATCAAGAAGGTTATATACGCCACACTCAAGAACAAGAAAGAAGGTGAGTGATAAGTCAAGGTTTGAATGCCACAAGGTAGAACACTGACAAGTTCATAGTTCAATAAAGAACAAAGAGATAAAGTTCTCTCAAATAATATTTTATTCAAAGTCTAATCTCTCAAATAATACATCAATGCGTCCTTTAAATACTAAGAAAAGATCTAAACCCTAGAAGACAAAAGAAAAGGAAATAAACTACTCAGCAATTAATTGCCTTACAATTAGGAAAGTAAATAAATAAAAACTAGCAACTAGTTGACTTTGTTTGGGAAACAAATCAACTATTTATTTGGGAAATAATTAAAAATAGGAAATATGCTAAAATTCAGAATCCTCCAACCCTAGCTTGTATCTCATGCCCAAATCAGCTCTTTATTAGGAAATATGCTGAAATTCGGACTCCTTAGCTCAAGTCTTCGCGCAACAAGATAGATGGCCGAATTTGGGCCTATTGTGATCTTTTACAGATGACAAAGTCTTCATAACATCTGTAGGGCTCGCCTTGGGCTTTCCGAAAACATATTATAAGAGATGATCCGACTTCAAATGCTCTCTGTAGAGGCCCACGAAGTTCAGCCAGGATTTGGTCTTCATGTGGGCCAAACTTGGATTTCAGCAACTCAGAATCAGCCCCCATTAAATGATTCTTTGATCCTCTTGGCCCTTTTAATTGGTCCAACAGGAACATGCAATGGACCCTTTGGTGATGCCTCTTGATCCTCATCATTCCCCCTCTCTTCAAAAGGATTCGTCCTTGAATCTTCACCGTAACATTGTTGATAGCCCGCGACACGTCATCAAAGTCCTGAAAAAGAGAAACATGAACACTAGGCCAAGAAGTTGGCTGATTTGAAAACAAGGCATTCAACTCATCATCTTCCTTGGTGTGTGCATTAAGAGCTCCTCTTATGACCAAAAGCTCTCCATCCACCGGATACTCAATGTCACTTGCATCCTCCAAAGGTGGTATGGACTCAATCTCACTCTCTTTTGTTTCCTCACTAGCAAAAATTTTTGTTTCTTTTTCACTCTTTTTTTCCTCACTAACAAAAATTTCTGTTTCTTTTTCACTCCTTTTTTCTTCACTAGCGAAATTTTCTGTTTCTTTTTCACTCATTTTTTCTCTTCTTTTTGTTTCGGCCTCTCTTTCTTTTGCACTCTCACTCTCTTTTCCTAACCTCACTTGATCTTCATACAACTGTCTAAAAGAAGGTTCGGACTTGGCCTTGAAACTAGGTTGGTCATCTCTCTTGTTCCAATTCGGTTCCCATGATGAAAAAGAACCCGAATGTTGCCCAACTCGTGTGGAACCCTTCCTCTTCAATCGTTGATCCAACCTCATCTCTAACTGATCAAACTTTTGATCAAATAATTTTAAGGAATGTTTGACATCGAACCTTTTTGGTGGATCATCAGACATATATTTTTTTTTTTTGTAACGGATCTGATCAACTTTTTTTTTTTTTTTTGAATTGGAATCTGATCAAACTTTTTTTTTTTTTGGGTAACGAATCTGATCAACTTTTTATTTTTATTTTTTACAACGGATCTGATCAACTCTTTTTTTTTTTTTTTTGATCAAACCAAAAAAAAAGAAATAAAAAAATAAAAAGGGATAGATCAAACCTGATTTAGAAGCCTAAGCTCTGATACCAACTGATATGAACCTCACCAAGAACAGTGAGACCCAGAACCAATATATGGTAACGAAGGATCGTTTTCTAATTCAAGTTTATAAAAACAAAGAAAATAAAGGACCGTAACCCATTATCTATATGGAGATAAGAACCAACGGTATCAAGAAGGTTGTAGACGCCACACTCAAGAACAAGAAAGAAGGTGAGTGATAAGTCAAGATTTGAACGCCACAAGGTAGAACCTTGATAAGTTCATAGTTCAATGAAGAACCAAGAGATAAAGTTCTCTCAAATAATATTTTATTCAAAGTCTAATCTCTCAAATAATACATCAATGCGTCCTTTAAATACTAAGAAAAGATCTAAACCCTAGACGATAAAAGAAAAGGAAATAAACTACTCAGCAATTAATTGCCTTACAATTAGGAAAGTAAAAGAATAAAAACTAGCAATTAGTTGACTTTGTTTGGGAAACAAATCAACTATTTATTTGGGAAATAACTAAATATAGGAAATATGCTAAAATTCAGAATCCTCCAACCCTAGCTTGTATCTCATGCCCAAATCAGCTCTTTATTAGGAAATATGCTGAAATTCGGACTCCTCAACTCAAGTCTTCGCGCAACAAGATAGATGGCCGAATTTGGGCCTGTTGTGATCTTTTACAGATGACAGAGTCTTCATAACATCTGTAGGGCTCGTCTTGGGATTTCTGAAAATATATTATAATAGATGATCCGACTTCATATGCTCTCTGTAAAGGCCCACGAAGTTCTGCCCGGATTTGGTCTTCATGTGGGCCAAACTTGGATTTCAGCAACTCAGAATCAGCCCCTATTAAATGCTTCTTTGATCCTCTTGGCCCTTTTAATTGGCCCAACTGGAACATGCAATGGCTGAAACAAAAAGAATAGAAAAAATGAGTGAAAAAGAAACAGAAAATTTTGCTAGTGAAGAAAAAAGGAGTGAAAAAGAAACAGAAATTTTTGTTAGTGAGGAAAAAAAGAGTGAAAAAGAAACATAAATTTTTGTTAGTGAGGAAAAAAAGAGTGAAAAGAAACAAAAATTTTTGCTTAGTGAGAAAAAAAAGACAGTGAGATTAAGTCCATACCACCTTTGGAGGATGTAAGTGACATTGAGTATCCGGTGGATGGCGAGCTTTTGGTCGCAAGAGGAGCTCTTAATGCACACGCCAAGGAAGATGATGAGTTGAATGCCTTGTTTTCAAATCAGCCAACTTCTTGGCCTAGTGTTCATGTTTCTCTTTTCAAGGACTTTGATGAAGTGTCACAGGCTATCAACAACGTTACGTTGAAGATTCGAGGACGAATCCTTTTGAA